>JAKCPI010026037.1:0-13839 GCA_023213315.1 Euborellia annulipes | reverse complement strand
GAGAAATTGCCAATTAACAAAAAAGAAAGAAAGATTAAACGATGGATGGTATGCAATTAGTGATTTTTATATGATAGGCCTATATGAATGTCCCATATATGATATAAGGTCAGATAAATATATTTAGAAATAATTAAATTTTAATATTAATTATAAATATTTATCAACTAAAGATTATAATAAATCAACAATTAGTAATTTTGAATTGAAATACCTAGGTAAAAACGTTGAGAAAGAGCGGAGAGAGAGGCCGAGAGCTGCCGGCAGCCATGGTGGACGCTTAGCAACTGAGGACGCGTCGGTATTTTTAAGAAGAGCAGCACAGATTGACACTAATTAAAGGACACCTCACTACTGAGCTACCCGCTATCATCATCCTTTTAGAATAGGCGAATTGTGGCTTAGCCCTCTGATTGGCTAATTAAAATCGAACGTTCGTCCCGGGTGGATCATTCGGCACGTAATTGAAAACCAAAGAATATAATATAGAATGACTCGTTTCATTGAGATTTTAATAAACAAAAGGGAATATCTAAAAACTCTTACAAACTATATAGGCCTATTTGAAAAATCAAAGATAGAGGAAAAATTAAAAAGGATTAAATAAATATTTTATTTTTTGTGATTATATTGATCAGTAAGATTCCCATTGAAAATTTTTCAGATCATGTCTAAATGGCATCAGCAGCAAAAAGGAAAAATTAAAAAATCTTGTGCTGATGGTCGCATAGCACACAAAGTAGGAACCGAGCAGGTAAATTAAAAACTACAAACATATCTCTGATACCAGTTATTCTTAATTAATTCAATTATTTTCCATTCAGCCTCATATCAAAAATTTTCTTTTGGCTTTTTGTCTCTCAGCCAATCGAATTTATAAATCCTTTAGTAGAATTTTGATAGCCTATATTATAATGAAAGGAAAAATACTTTCTATATATATTTGATATATATAGGGCGAGAAAGTAAAAACATTTATAATATACTAGTCGCAAAGCCCGCCTTCGGCGGGGCTTTCCCCTTAGCCAGGGGGCTGCGCCCCCTGGACCCCTTGCTCGCCTTCGGCGAGCAAGTTTATTCCCAATGGGATATTTCTTGTTGCAATGCAAGTGTTAAGATGTTAAGGAAGGATCTTATATTCAAGCGAGGCGAGGGTACCGATTGGGAACAGCACAAAAGGGTCTGTTTATGACTGTTTAAAGGGTCAGTCACCTCTCTTCGCTTTTCAACTGCTGCGTAGCCCCCACCCCCAGCCCATAGTCAGGTAGGAAGCTGGTTCACACAGCATAAAGGACGCTCTCTAATTTCTAGCCAATTTGTTGATTTTGTGTTCCCATATTGAAGAAATTTGATTATAATTAATTTTCCAAAACATTTAAGAGATTCAAATTATTACTACGTTACTCCCCAGAGCCATATACTATATGTATACTTAATTTCAAATGGATTCATTGGAAATTGTGGATTTCTATAGAACATATACATACATATTTACATACATACATTTTTCCCATTTCATTTTTATATATATAGATACCAGTTCAATTAAAGAAATTAATTAAAAAATCTGGTGTGACTGGCGCACAGCACACAACTTTCTCTTACAACTTCGGTAATCCCGAAAGTTGTGTTCAGATGCTTGTCACACCAGATTTTTTGTGTCGACATATATTTAGTTCCCGACAGTACGGAACATATGAATTCAGATGTAAAATTTATAAGTATGGGAAAATATTTATATTTTGTTACCATGGCAACCATTTCTCCTATCTTCCCTATGAAATACAAGAGTAAAGTGGTCTTCAGAAGATTTCACTTGCAAAATGAGAATATACATTTGAAAGAGCATCTAAAAAATAATTGATTTTTGAATTTAAAAAAAAATCGTTGGAGCAAATTTTGAGAAAATCGAAAAAAACTGAAAAAGTACATCAGTAAAGTACTAGCACTCTTTGGCCGATTTTAACTTAAAAGCTTATTTTTCCGGTCCTGGGGGTGTTTAACTTAAATATAAAATTTCAACCTCGTAGCTCAATTCCCTTCCATCCTTAAAATTGAACACACACCCACACACACACCCACCCACCCACCCACAGACAGACGATGTCGCGAAAACCACTTTTTTGGATTCAGGGGACCTCAAAACGTGAAGATCCATCAAAATCTCGACATCGAATTTTTGACATGAATCCAATACTTTCTCTCTATATATATATTACATATATACATAGGTAAGAGAAGTAAAATTCTAGATTAAAGATGCCAAAAACAAGTAAAATATTTTTGAATTTTTAAAAGATGAATCACAAGTGTTAATTTTAGGCCTGAACTGAATGAGACCATGAATATTAATAAAAATTTTATTTATTCTTACTACCACGTGATCAAGTAAGTATTTGATTACGAGTTAAATGAGCCTGGAGCTGGAGCATCTTGACTGGAAAGACAATTTGCCAAAAGATCTCTTCAATCTAAGTAATCAAAAGGCAAATTTATCTTTCTCGCTGTGATTAAATAGAACATTCAAAGAGATTAAGTCAATCATTACTGAAGAGAATTGGAAATTTATTTGAGTGACCATTGATGGTAAAGTTTGTCTAAATGAAAACGTTAATTAAAATAGGATAAAAAATTATGAGTGATTTGCGTCAATTTAACCGCTAAAAAATATGGCCTGAGCTTTCTTGTTTTGAAAAAGAGTTCTCATAGGTTGCAGGTTGATTAGAGGAACGTAGGCAACCATATTGACGGGATTTGCTCAAATGAAAAATATATTAAGTTGTTGATTTGTAGGATTATTTAATTGGAGTTGCCTATCTTCCTAGAAAATAAATAATTTCTGTAACACATGGAATCTGTCATTTTCAGTCTAATATATCTATGAACAGAAAGGGCCAAGTAAAATCTAAACCATTAATTTAAATTAATTATTTATTAATAAGGAGGTGATTTTGCTTTCCCTTACCTATATGTAGGCTTATATGATTTTGATGGAATAGATGTTTTGAGGTTCCCTGAGCCCAAAAAAGTGGGTTTCGTAACATGGTCGATCCGTCTGTGTGTGAACAAAATATCTCAAGAACGAAAATAGCTAGAAGGTTGTAATTTTATATTTAAGTTAGACATCCCCCTGAGGCGTGAAAATAAGCTTTTGGTCAAAATCGGCCGATAGGTACGGTACTTTACTGATGTAGTTTTTCAGTTTGCTTAAAATTTCTCAAAATTCGCCCCGAAAGATTTTGATTAAAATTCAAAATCAATTATTTTTTAGATTATCTTTAAAATGTCTATTATCATTTTGCACTTGAAATCTTTTGAAGTACACTTTACTCTTGTACTTCATATAAAAGTTAGGTGAAATGGTTGCCATGGTATATATTATAAACTATAATTTAAACTAGGTTTTTCCTAATCAACATTTTAAAAATTTTAAAAATTCATATCTTCCAAACAAAAAAATGATCAAAAAAATTCTAAAAATACCGGCTTGGCCAGCAGAATGAATGTGTTCTGTACAGAAAGCATAAAAACTCAATTTTGACTCTGATGTAGATTTGATACCTTTTCATGGGGGACGGTAACATTAATTTTTTTGGACGTGTGTGCAACCCCTTTTTCTTGTTTCAGATGTAAAGAAATTTAAAATTTTCTGGACCCTCTTACTAACTTAACTACATGACATTGGAGGTGGCATTGGGGGTTGCACCTTTGAGAAACTACCTCTACCGTGCTCTAATAAATTTCACTTCAAATATATATATATATATACTGAATTTATTTTATTTTAAATATATTTATCGCTATATATTTTTTAATCAAATGTCAAAATAAAAGACATTCATAGAAAAGTATTTTTACAAGATAAAAACAAGCAAAGAAAAAAAATCCCTTTGATAAACTATCACTTGTTAAATGCTTTCGATACGAGATGCCGGCTTTCCTTTAAACTTGCGCATTTTTCATCCAAATGCGACTTTTTTTTTTATAAGAGCAAAAAGGCGTTCGCGTCGTCCTACGATCCCATTATCTATGACGGATATTTAAACTAAATATATCCTCAATAAAATATGGCCATATAAAATACAAGGGGTGACATTTTTTTTAAATTTGCAATACAAATATTCTAGAGAATTAATGACGAACGATAACTTGTAATAAAAAAGTTAAATGATGCGAGTTAGCTTTAGAAAATAAAAAATGTATATTAATGAACAAATATATAAATATAAAATAGAGTTTTATTGACGTTTATCAAAAAAAAAAACAAATTTAAGTCTGGAATTTGTAGATAGAGCCCCCTCCCAGAGAGATCAGAATAGAATTGTAACAAATTTCAACTACCTGTTTTCAACGAATCTAACACCTCAGGAGGGAATTTATTCTATCATGAATATTCACATGTGCACCGATTTTGATAAAGATTTATCTAATTTACATCATTGTTGGAGAAAGCAGGAATTTGAGGCTATTTTGGAAAAACAAAAAACGTTTCGCTTTTAAATTAATAAACTTATTCATAGTAATTTTTTGCAAAGGTGCAACTTTATAGCCTAATTATTTTAAAGAGGAAAGAAAAGAGCTATTAGAGCTACTTTTATTTCGTTTATTAATCACTTCAAGCCGACGTTTCGGTCAGATATACGACCATATTCAGGACCGAAGCGTGACAAAATTCCTTGAAATGTCGAATGGCACAATTGTGTAAATTATTTATTGCCATTTAATAACGAAAATCTTTGGAAAAAGACGTTTCGGACTAAATAATTTCTACAAATAGAATTCGAAATAAAAGAGATTCTTTGGCAATTTTCGTGGTTTATTTTTCTTAGTAATTAATAATAGATTTAACTACAAAATTTTACAGCCGGACTTCAGAAAAAGTCATCTAAAATTTTGTTGTTAATTAATTACTAAGAAAAATAAACCACGATAATTACCAAAGAAGAAAGAAAAGAGCAATTGCAGCTAGGTTTATTTCGTTTAATAATCACTTCAAGCCGACGTTTCGGTCAGATATACGACCATCATCAGGGCTACAATCAATAACAGAGAAAGGAGCGAGTGAGTTTACAGTCATAAAGTGGAATGCCAGGATTGTAACCTATGTTACATCGGAATGACGCAACAATACCTGAACAAGAGAATGTCGCAACACAAAACTAATATTAAGAACAATGAGGTCCACGTCGCCCTAGCGGCTCATGCCATAGAAGAAGATCATAATTTCGACTTTGACTCGGTCAAAATATTAGGTTTTGAGACAAACACATTTAAGAGATTGACCCTGGAGTCAATTTATATTTTTAAAAATAATACCGTGAATTCAAAAAAGGACTTTAAATCCACAATACTACTATATAGAAACATTTTGTAACAAATTGATTCTATTAAGGTCTTTTAAGGCCAGTATAAAATTCTATGTATAAAAATATAGTATTTTTAATCATTTAATCAAATGGATTTAGATAATTTTATTCTAAAAATAATATCTCCTTTTTTAATATATAAATTTGTTTCATAGAGAGCTCATGTCAATCTAACCTTGACTCGCATAGCCTATTGGTCCTTATTAAATGGCAACAAATAAGTTGTACGATTGTGCCATTCGACATTTTGGGGAATTTTGTTGACACGCTTCAGGTTGTTATATATTTTTATTTTATTTGTGTACCTTGTATGTAACTATGTTTGTTAAATTTATCATTAATTTTATTGTAATTAATTGTCAATTTTGTGCGCATGTGATGTAAGAAAACAAAATTTCTTTTTTTGACTGTAAACTCACTCGCTCCTTTCTGTTATTGATTGTAGCCCTGATGATGGTCGTATATCTGACCGAAACGTCGGCTTGAAGTGATTATTAAACGAAATAAACCTAGCTGCAATTGCTCTTTTCTTTCTTCCTTACTACAAGATCTACTCAGCTATCCACCTCACTCTAATATTACCAAAGAATCTCTTCTCTTGCGAAATCTATTTGTAGAAATAATTTAGTCCGAAATGTCTTATTCTGCTTTGACTTCCGGAGGATTTTCTTTTATTGCTGCGTTCTGTACTTCTTCTGTCCGATTGAAACCTTAACAGTAATTAATCCCAGGATAATTAGTTTCTGACATAAATTATTGTTTAAATAATCATTTTGTGGAGAAGAAACAATCACCTCAATAGGATGTCATTTTGTGAAAATAGTGAATTACCCCCTCCCTCCCTGATCGAGAGGTTAGAGATGTTGACGGAAAAATTGTTGATAACAGCCAAGGGAAGTAGGGTGAGTTCGGATCCCAGACAGTCCGATGAATTTATTTGAATCATTTAGATACCAAATGGTATAAATTTTTATAATTCACAAATTTTAAAAATATAATGAAGATTGTTTGAAAATATGAAAATTTAATTAAAAGAATGAATCATAAAGAAACGAATCATCTCTGGGAAAATTTGTTGAACCCAAAAGAAAATTAATATAATAAAAATGTAAAAATAGATTTAATTAAAAAATTAAACAAGAGCAATTTTTGGCGAAAACGGAAATAATTCATCAATTAGACTTGGTTGGCCTGAGTTATAACAGGTGTGTTTTTGAATATGTGTGGGTATAGAGAGACCCTTCACAAATTTGAAATGCACAATTCGAGGAAAAAAAGGACGAACGGATACATTATTAAGGACGAATAAATTATTTAATTCAAAGGATAATGAATATCAATTAGCATATCTCTACTTTCCCTCCATATATAGCGATGTCAAAATAATTAGAGCCCACCACTACACATAACGATTAAACTATAAATAAAAGCAAAAAGAGAATAATAAACAACTGCCAAGAAGAGATGAATTGATACTAATCTGATTAAATTTTAAATAATAATTCAAGAATAAATTAAATAAAAATTTAATTAAATCGAATTTAGATTGATTAAGTAAAATTATTAATGTTGCTTGATTTACTTTAATTCTGTAGAAAACTCCTCCTCCTGTGTACAAGTTCTACTAAAACCATTCATTGGTAACACAGACAATCAAAAAAATATTTTTTTTTGGAAATTTAAAGTTCTTCCTAGGTTTATGGCTAGCCCATATTCCAAAAATGTCTTCAGTTTTCCGCATCAGCTCTACTTTTAGAGATATAGAGAATAGTTTAGAAAAATCTAGTTTTTTAACACGCCTAATAGAATTTTTACCATCCCTGAATGTAAAAACATATAGTATCTATCAGGATTCGCAGGAACTTTGCAACTAGGAGATTAAATAAAAAATATTTTATTTAATTTTTTATTCGCCGACGTTTCGGTAGTCAAACACGACCTTCATCGGGCAAATATTGTCAATTATACAAGATCTTAGGTATTTTAATATTCATTGTAATCCTAAACAATTTCTCTTTTACTCTGATATGTACAAAAATTATCTATTACCTTGCCAATGATCATTGAATCAGAGACGCCGAGTGGCAAGTAATAGATAATTTTTGTACATATCAGAGTAAACGAGAAATTGTTTAGGATTACAATGAATATTAAAATACCTAAGAACTTGTATATTTGACAATATTTGCCCTGATGAAGGTCGTGATTGACAACCGAAATGTCGGCAAATAAAAATTAAATAAAATATTTTTTTATTTAATCTCCTGGTTGCAAAAGTTTCTGCGAAACCTGATTAAATCTCCACAGCCATAAAACATTAACTTGTACAGTATCTATATTTAGGATATTCTATCTATAGATCTAAAACATTCCAAAAATTATTCATTGGCGAAAATTAATTATGTTAATTATAAATTAAAAAGTTATCAAAGTCAGGATTCAATGCCATCCATATACCCAAGAATAGCTTTAATTTCTAAGCAATAGACTATCTTTAACATTAGATTTTCTTCTATGTAGCCTATATCTTTCCCAAAACCTACAATCTTCAGACTTTCAAGTCTAACCTCAACAGGCATCTTCTCAGTTCCCGCAGTTGAGTTTCCCCTTTATGCTTCTCCTTTTGTTTTTATTTTCTTCCTGGCTGCATGTGACTATTGGTCATTATAGGTCTTCGGACCTTATGCACCCATTCCAAAAAAAAAAAAAAAAAAAAAAAAAAATATATAGATAAAAATAAAATTTAATTTTTAAAGACCAAATACCTTTTTGAATTATGCAAAATCAGGAATAATTAGGAAGATCCCTTACCTGGAACAAAAAGAAAAAAATTACTTTTTCACTTTAAAGATATTTTTATTTTTTTTTAATTTTTTTAAATTTATTTAAGGTCTTTTTCGACATCTAAGGCCATTTAGACCTCATCCCTATTTATTTCAAATAATTGGTATAGCCAATTCAAATGAAATAAATTTTTCTCGCGAACCCGGGACCCTAGGCACGAGAAGCTATGTCTTCTCTCTGAGCAAAGGGCCACGGGCACTTTAAAGGCATTAATTAATTTTTAATTAACAATTCTAGAAGAAATTTATTTCCCTTTGAGTATTTTATATTTTTGATGAAGTACCTACACGAATTTGTTTTATAATTATTGTTATATCGGAAATGACACTAAACAAACTCACTTTCTATTTTCTTTCATTAAAATCCATTAATTGAAAAAGGCCAGCGGGAGAAAAAAAAAAAAAAAAACATGATATATAATCCTTTTTTTGATCAGAGGACAGAGAACCAATTTGTTATTCAGATAAATAATTCATTTTTTTTAGATAAAATTGCAATTACCTAAATTTACTTAATTAAATCAATGGAAAATCCCATGATTATTAATTGTAATTTTATGGTGTCTTAATTCTCCAAATAGTATTTTTAAGAAGCTTGTTTTAACGTCTAATTAAGACCCGAGCTAGCGTCGATAAGGTGAGGGATGAAATGGGATTAAGCTTTATGTACATCTCAAGCCTTTATTCGGCAGATTTACTATCTTCCAAGATGTCATTCAACCCTCTTCTTTCAATAATTACTTGTAGAAAAGAAGTTAAAAGAATAATTTGGGTTTAATAAGCTCTATTCCTATTTAGTGCAAAAAATAGAATATTAAAACGAAATACTTTTAAAAAAAAATAATATAAAATAGTGGAACTATTAAAAATTATTTATTTGGAAATTTTTTTAGATTTTTTGATAAATAAATCATCATTAGTCAAAAATTTAATTAAATTCATCCGGAAGACAAAAATATTCGAAAACCCGAGTCGAGCCAACATTCAGGTCTAATCTCTAAAAACAGGCGTTAAAATTTAAAATAAACAAATGGGTGTTAAAAAGTAACGTAGAAACAATCAGGGTTAAAAAGATGCAATTCTCTAAACAAAGTTTTAACAGTGAAGTTAACATGTTGCTTTTATTTCAAAGCTATCAAAATCATAACCTTACTTTTTAGGTTAAGTACGCCATGTTTATTTTAAACACGACGTTAAAATATTAAATGCACCCCCTAGACATGGCATTAATTTTTAACACGTGGTATTTACTAAATGTTAACTTGGCTTTGGCTTTAAATTTTTGTTTATAGAATGACTTTTTGAGGCAAGGAAGTGAAAAATGTTTGTGTAATATTACACACCTCACATATGTGAGGGATCCACGACCATTCAATATTTTGCACAAAAATCTAGCTCAATATTTTGCACACAATTTCGAACATTTTTGCTAGTGTGAGGGCCCCTTTTTGTTACTAGCCATTTTTATCACAGGTAGGCCTATAGTTTAAAGATAAAGCACTAGTAATTCGTGGCATTAGTAAGGAGAGAAAAAAAATGGTTAGAAATCATCAACTAAACTTTCCCTTTCGGAATTTTAAGGATTCGAGTCTGAAGTTTTTACTTTCTCTTAGCCTATATATGAAATATATAGGAGAGAAAGTATTGCGATCATGTCAAAAATTCGATGTCGAGATTTTGATGGATATACATGTTTTGAGGTCCCCTGAGTCCAAAAAAGTGGGTCCCGCAAATTGGTCTGTGTGTATGTATGTGTGTGTGTGTGTGCGTGTGTGTCGTGTGTCTGTATGTGTGGACAGATTTTTAGCATGAAGGAATTGAGCTACCGGATTGAAATTTTATATTTAACTTAGGTACCTTCCCACACGCTCAAAATAAGCTTTTGAACAAAATCGGCCAAAAAGTACTAGTACTTTACTGATGTACTTTTTCAGTTTTTTTCGATTTTCTCAAAATTCCCCTCCAAGGATTTTTTTTAAAATTCAAAAATCAATTATTTTTTAGATGCTCTTTAAAATGTATATTCTCATTTTGCCGTTGAAATCTTCTGAAGACCACTTTACTCTTGTTCTTCATAGGAAAGATAGAAATGGTTGCCATGGTAACGGAATTTAAATCTTTTTCTTTTTTATTAGATTTAAAAAAATCAATTATTATTTAAATTCCCATTTATTTTTTTTTTATTTCTGTTTTAATTGTTTCAAAGAAAAACATATATATATATTCTCTCCCACTTGCAAACATTATCGTCTCTCTCTACTCTTTTTAAATTCCCTTTCCACCTTATCTTCGCATAGAAATAATGTTAATTTCCTATAGGGATTTGTATGTTAATTTCGATTCAAAAGGGGGTCCCCTTTGGAACTTTTTACGCATTTAAAATTTTTTTTCCAATTCTTATGAAATTTTGTATTTATTTACGATTCTATATTGTGTATAAAATGTCCAAATATGAGATTAAAATTTTGAAAAATAACCATAGTTTATTTGAAGCAGTCAACATTTAAAATGCAAGTTTGAAACTAAGGTGCTATCGGAAACTAAATATAGCCCGACACAAAAAATCTGGTGTGACCAGCACAGTGAGCAACTTTCTCTTACCGAAGGGTAAGAGAAATTGTGTGCTGTGCGCTAAAGTCACACCAGATTTTTTTTTTATATTTAAGGTCTGTTTTGGCATCATGCCAATTAGACCCCAACCCTATCTATTTCAAAAAAATTGGTGGTCAATTCAATTAAAATAAATTTTTCAAGCTTTGGACGAGACAAAATCTTTTAAAAGGTAAAAATGATCCGACAATGGACTTTAATTTTAAAATAATTTCAGAGTGAAATTTTGTTTTAAAACCCTATTCAAAAATATTTCTTTTCGATTGAATATGTTTATGGTATTATTTTTTTCCCTAATAGAGAAAGAAAGCATCTAGCTCTCTTTGAAGAGTTTGGTTAGTAGATTTGGGTTGTTGACACTAGAGGAAAAAAAGGAAAGAAGACTTGGAGTAATATTAAATAGAAGACGGGGGCTCCTCGAGAAACAAACAAACCTGAACGCAAAGGCAAAATGGCATCTAGGAGGAAAGGAGTAGTAGTAGAGAGAATAGTAGCCTTAGCTAGGCAAGCTGCTGAACCGGAGCTGAAGCCGGAGCCCCTTGCAGGCACCTCTCTTCTCTCTCTATCCTCATCACAACCTCTGCGAGGTCACTAGCATCTCTAGTGCTTCAAACAAAACCAGAGGCCAGCGAGCCGCCGAAAAGAGGAAGACGGTGGTTTTGGAAAAGATCAACCCCCTCAGGAAGCACAGGTCTCCAACGACGACGACGACGACGACTACCTCTTCAAAAAAAATGCCATTGTGGGAGTTACTTGGAAAAAAAAAAAAAAATCCATTTGCATAACGATATGGCCTGTCAACAAGAGAGCGTTTTGGAAGGGAATTCATCTCTCGCTATCAACGGGCCTTAAGAATTCTCTATGTCGTGTGACAAGATTTTTTTTTTCGCTTCGTTTGGGTTACGATTATTTATTCGATGCGAAATCAAGCGGAAAGAATCTCATGTTTCATATAAACAAAAATAGTGAAAAATCCAAAGGGGGAAAAAAAAAAAAAAAAGTGAGCAAGAAAAAATTGAAAAATGAGAAGGTGAAAATTTCTGATTTCTAAATAATTACATCAAAAGATGAAATTGATATTATTGCTTTACACCTTTTTTTCCCTATTTCCATTTTAAAAATAATAGATTAAGAAACTATTTTTCTCTTAAGAATATCAACAATAATCTACTAATGCCCAATCGCACCGCACACTTTAAGTATGACTTAAAATTAAGTATCAACAACCTGGCAACGTTGTAAATTTTAGTGATATTCTGGTGATTTATTTTTAATTTAATAATTTTTTCTTTTTAATAATCATAAACTAAATTAAATACATATTGTTTATAAATATTAATTTCAGAAAAATGAGAAAATCAGAAACAAAATATTAATTTTCATGATTTTTGATTAATTAATAGCAATTTTATATATAGGCTACTATATATAAATATTAATAACGATCTGTCACTCTATAACAGTGTTTTTCAATCTGTGGGTCGGGACCCCTAGGGGGTGGCGAAGCCCCTACACGGAGGGTAGGCGGCAAAAGGAAAAAGGCAAAGTTCTACACGATAATAAAAACATAATTTCATGGAGAAGGGAAATAGGTACCAAAATAGAGAAAATCATATAACTTACATAGTCTTTTGATTTACAATCTTTTGTCGGTCATGAACCAAGAGAATCGCCAGAATTTTTCAACCTGTAAATTCAAAAAGATTGAAAAACACAGCTCTACTAATATAAGACTGGAAAATTTCGTTTCAAAATTCCAACGGGAAGTTGGTCAGAGCGTGACAGACGGATGGACCGACAGGCCCTCCTCTAATATAATATAGATCATCCTCGAAAATATAGTTCATATTGTTCATGTTTTTTATAAGAAAAATCGAAATCGAATCCAAAAAATGTATTATTATTAGTTAATTAATATTATATTATCAATATTGTTTTTTAGCTTAAGTCATTGCTAAGCCCCCGAAATCGAGGGCTTAAATATTTGGGGGGTTAAGTATGAAATTTAACAAACTTTCATTGTCATCCGTTGCTAACCACGTTCGTTGCTAAGATAACACGTTCTCTGATTGAAAATAAAATCATGTTTCAAGACCCAAATGGCGTGAATAAAGATGCCAGGACCCCCAATATATATTTATTAATAAATAACAGTATCGTTTAAGTCTTATAATATTAAATCACAAATAAATCAGCAGAATATCACTAAAATTTACAACGTTGCCATGTTGCTGATACTTTATTTTAAGTTATACTTAAATTGTGCGGTGCGATTGGGCATAAATAAAATAAATTTAGTTATCTAAGTATTCTAGTTATGGATGTTGAGTTGTTTATTTTATTTTGTTTAAGTTCTTTTTCGGTATCTGAGGCCGTCCCTATTTTTTTCAATTGATTGATATCCAATTCAATTGAAATAAATTTTTCAGCTGGGACGGGATGGAAACCTAAACCTTGGACTCCAAGAAGGTAATGCTCTACCTCTGAGTCAAATTAAGGACCAAGGAAGGGTTGCAAAAGCAGAAACTGACAATAACTACTGTTTCCGGACGTAACGTAAACGACGTTTCGGACTCGATAGTTATTTTATTTAGGTTATTTATCACCCCAACTAGTCTTCTCCTTCTTGAAGAGGCTCTTGAGAGCTTTTCTCTCTGCTACATCAAATTTGCTCCTCCCTTCTTAAAAATGGGACCTCCACTTCCCATACACAGCACAAAATATTGCTGGAATGTTGCAAAAAGAATATTATTTCACATCATTCGAAGTATTGTCCTAAATATTCCTGCCACATTCCAGGAACATTTTTATGTCCGCGCTTTTTTAAGATCCGGGGAATATTGCAATAGAATATTGCCAGGATATTGAAAAGCAATATTGCCAATATATTGAAATGAATGTTTCCAGTATATTGTAATGCAATAGTTATTATTTGCAACATTCCAAAAAACATTTCTATGTCCGCATTCCTATACATTCCTATTCCTATATTTCTATTCCTATGTCCTATGTAATATTGT
>JAKCPI010026036.1:0-11172 GCA_023213315.1 Euborellia annulipes | reverse complement strand
AAGAAATTGTCAATTAATCTCGTGAACAAAAAAAAAAAAAAAAAAAAAAAAGATTAAACGATGCACATAGGGGTATTTGACGTAAAAACCCGATCAAAATAGAAAAACTCAAAGTTTACATAATGCTACCCAAAATGGATGTTTCTTCATCTACTATAACCGGCTTATTGGAATCCAGCCCCTCCGACCCTTCTGGTTCGGCTATCTGGTCACAATGTCAGTCGGAAGTCAGTCATTGTTTTAACTGCTTGCCTTGGTTTTAGGCGCTCTCATTTTCGTTACTCAGTTTTTTGTGCAAAATGTCTTCATGCGGCGGTCAACAGAAAAAAAACGACTTGAATGTGGAAATTGAAGGTAAGCTCTCTATATTACAGTATATTTGATTAAGTTTGAACGTAATTATCACTGTTTTTTATAAATATCAAAAGTCGCTTTTTTTGAACATTTTTTTAAAGAAAATTTCAGACAAATTAGTGTTTTTGTTTATGTGTCGCGGCTTGTCGCCTCAAACTTTTTATATGGGCATAAAGTTTAGTCTTTTAGGATGTAGAAACAAGAAAAACATTTCACCCCGACTCACCCCATATTTTTTTATTAGACTTTAAAGTGAACGAGGGAACAGAAATTCATTAAATCGATTTAGTATAATTTTAGTTTTCTTTTGTTATAGATCCTTTGGGAAGAGTTAAAAAATTACCAGAATGGAGTTCTATGATATTTTGAAAGAGTTATGAAGACATTTTGCACAAAAAACTGACTAACGAAAATGAGAGCGCCTAGAACCAAGACAAGCAGTTGACACAATGACTGGGTTCCGAGTGATGTTATGACCAGGTAGCCGAACCGGAAGGGTTGGGGGGGTGTAAAGGGGGTAATAACCCCCTCCACGAGATTTGAAAAAAAAATACTTTTTTCGAAAAAAATTTTATTTTTAATGTAAAATTTTTAAAATTAATACTTAAAAATTTTATTTGTACGCGTATTTATATTCTTATATAAGGAAAATAATAAATAATTGGCCAGAATGCGCCTTTAAATTTTCCGAAATTAAGAAAAAATTGTGTTGTGCGACCAGTCACACCAGGTTACCCCCCCCCCCCCTCCCGAGAAACACCTCTGGATCCGTCCTTGATTCCAATAAACCGGTTATAGTGGATAAAGAAGCATCAATTTTGAGTTTTTCTATTTTGATCGGGTTTTTACTTCAAATACTCCTATGTGCGATGGATGGTATGCAATTAGTGATTTTTATATGATAGGCCTATATGAATGTCCCCTATATGATATAAGGTCAGATAAACATATTTAGAAATAATTAAATTTTATATTGATTATAAATATTTATCAACTAAAGATTATAATAAATCAACAATTAGTAATTTTGAATTGAAATACCTAGGTAAAAACGTTGAGAAAGAGCGGAGAGAGAGAGCCGAGCTGCCGGCAGCCATGGTGGACGCTTATCAACTGAGGACGCGTCGGTATTTTTAAGAAGAGCAGCACAGATTGACACTGATTAAAGCACACCCCACTACTGAGCTACACACCTATCGCATCTTCCTTTTAGAATAGGCGAATTATGGCGCCAGCCCCTCTGATTGGCTAATTAAAAACGAACGTTCGTCCCGGGTGGATCATTCGGCACGTAATTGAAAACCAAAGAATATAATATAGAATGACTCGTTTCATTGAGATTTTAATAAACAAAAGGGAATATCTAAAAACTCTTACAAACTATATATTTGAAAAATCAAAGATAGAGGAAAAATTAAAAAGAGTTAAATAAATATTTTATTTTTTGTGATTATATTGATCAGTAAGATTCCCATTGAAAATTTTTCAGATCATGTCTAAATGGCCTCAGCAGCAAAAAGGAAAAATTAAAAAAAAAAAATCTTGTGTGATGGTCGCATAGCACACAAAGTAGGAGCCGAGCGGAGTAAATTAAAAACTACAAACATATCTCTGATACCAGTTATTCTTAATTAATTCAATTATTTTCCATTCAACCTCATATCAGAAATTTTCTTTTGGCTTTTTGTCTCTCAGCCAATCGAATTTATAAATCCTTTAGTAGAATTTTGATAGCCTATATTATAATAGAAAGGAAAAATACTTTCTATATATATTTGATATATAGGGTAAGAGAAAGTAAAAACATTTATAATATATACCAGTTCAATTAAAGAAATTAATTAAAAAATTCTAGATTAAAGATGCCAAAAACAAGTAAAATATTTTTGAATTTTAAAAGATGAATCACAAGTGTTAATTTTAGGCCTGAACTGAATGAGACCATGAATATTAATAAAAATTTTATTTATTCTTACTACCACGTGATCAAGTAAGTATTTGATTACGAGTTAAATGAGCCTGGAGCTGGAGCATCTTGACTGGAAAGACAATTTGCCAAAAGATCTCTTCAATCTAAGTAATCAAAAGGCAAATTTATCTTTCTCGCTGTGATTAAATAGAACATTCAAAGAGATTAAGTCAATCATTACTGAAGAGAATTGGAAATTTATTTGAGTGACCATTGATGGTAAAGTTTGTCTAAATGAAAACGTTAATTAAAATAGGATAAAAAATTATGAGTGATTTGCGTCAATTTAACCGCTAAAAAATATGGCCTGAGCTTTCTTGTTTTGAAAAAGAGTTCTCATAGGTTGCAGGTTGATTAGAGGAACGTAGGCAACCATATTGACGGATTTGCTCAAATGAAAAATATATTAAGTTGCTGATTTGTAGGATTATTTAATTGGAGTTGCCTATCTTCTAGGAAATAAATAATTTCTGTAACACATGGAATATGTCATTTTCAGTCTAATATATCTATGAACAGAAACATCAAATGCCAAGTAAAATCTAAACCATTAATTTAAATTAATTATTTATTAATAAGGAGTGATTTTACTTTCTTTTACCTATATGTAGGCTTATATGATTTTGATGGAATAGATGTTTTGAGGTTCCCCGAGTCCAAAAAAGTGGGTTTCGTAACATGGTCGGTCTGTCTGTGTGTGAACAAAATATCTCAAGAACCAAAATAGCTATAAGGTTGTAATTTTATATTTAAGTTAGACATCCCCCTGAGGCGTGAAAATAAGCTTTTGGTCAAAATCGGCCGATAGGTACGGTACTTTACTGATGTAGTTTTTCAGTCGCCCAAAGATTTTGATTAAAATTCAAAATCAATTATTTTTTAGATTATCTTTAAAATGTCTATTATCATTTTGCACTTGAAATCTATTGAAGTACACTTTACTCTTGTACTTAATATAAAAGTTAGGTGAAATGGTTGCCATGGTATATATTATAAACTATACTAGCCGCGTCGCCCGCCTTCGGCGGGCTTCGCGCCTAGCCGGGGGCTTCGCCCCTCTGGACCCCCTCCAGCTGACTCGGGCCCGCCTGCGGCGGACCCTCGCCTTTTCTTAATTATGAGAACCCGTGGCGCCCGCCTTTGCATCTATACAGGGGGCTTCGCCTGCGGCGGACCCTCGCCTTTTCTTAATTATGAGAACCCGAGGCGCCCGCCTTTGCATTTAGACGGGGGGGCTTCGCCCCCCTGGACCCCCCGCCAGCTGGCTCGGGCCCGCCTGCGGCGGACCCTCTCCTTTGCTTCTTACTAATGAAAAGAAAAGAATTACTACCTATTCCAAACCAGTGCCTGCTTGAGGATTTGTTTACATTCATGGAATACACAAATGAAAAGAATACTTAAATATTTCTCTATACATTTCCTATGGGAGAAATCGTAACTTTAAAAATTAATAACTCAAAAAGTTATGGGAATTTCGGGATGAAAATAATCTTCCTGTAATCCCGAGAAGGTCCTCTTTATGCATAAAAAATTTCATTTCAAAATTCCAACGGGAAGTTGCCTAAATAGAGCGTGACAGACGGACAGACAGACAGACAGACGGACATTAGTGAATTATATATATAGATTTTAAAATAGGTTTTTCATAACCAACATTTTAAAAATTCATATCTTCCAAACAAAAAAATGATCAAAAAAAATTCTAAAAATACCGGCTAGGCCAGCAGATTGAATGTGTTCTGTACATAAAAACTCAATTTTGACTCCGATGTAGATTTGGTACCTTATCATGGGGACGATAACATTAATTTTGGACGTGTATGCAACCCCCTTTTTCTTGTTTCAGATGTAAAGAAATTTAAAATTTTCTGGACCCTCTTACTAACTTAACTACGTGACATTGGAGGTGGCATTGGGGGTTGCACCTTTGAGAAACTACCTCTACCGTGCTCTAATAAATTTCACTTCAAATATTTATATATCTGAATTTATTTTATTTTAAATATATTTATCGCTATATATTTTTTTATCAAATGTCAAAATAAAAGACATTCATAGAAAAGTAATTTTACAAGATAAAAACAAGCAAAGAAAAAAAAAATCCCTTTGATAAACTATCACTTGTTAAATGCTTTCGATACGAGATGCCGGCTTTCCTTTAAACTTGCGCATTTTTCATCCAAATGCGACTTTTTTTTTTATAAGAGCAAAAAAGGCGTTCGCGTCGTCCTACGATCCCATTATCTATGACGGATATTTAAACTAAATATATCCTCAATAAAATATGGCCATATAAAATACAAGGGGTGACATTTTTTTTTAAATTTGCAATACAAATATTCTAGAGAATTAATGACGAACGATAACTTGTAATAAAAAAGTTAAATGATGCGAGTTAGCTTTAGAAAATAAAAAATGTATATTAATGAACAAATATATAAATATAAAATAGAGTTTTATTGACGTTTATCAAAAAAAAAAAAACAAATTTAAGTCTGGAATTTGTAGATAGAGCATCAAGTCCTCCCAGAGAGATCAGAATAGAACTGTAACAAATTTCAACTACCTGTTTTCAACGAATCTAACACCTTAGGAGGGATTTATCTATCATGAATATTCACATGTGCACCGATTTTGATAAATTTAAATAGAATTTATCTAATTTACATCATTGTTGGAGAAAGCAGGATTTTGAGGCTATTTTGGAAAAACACAAAACGTTTCGCTTTTAAATTAATAAACTTATTCATTGTAATTTTTTGCAAAGGTGCAACTTTATAGCCTAATTATTTTAAAGAGGAAAGAAAAGAGCTATTAGAGCTACGTTTATTTCGTTTATTAATCACTTCAAGCCGACGTTTCGGTCAGATATACGACCATATTCAGGACCGAAGCGTGTCAACAAAATTCCTTGAAATGTCGAATGGCACAATTGTGTAAATTATTTATTGCCATTTAATAACGAAAATCTTTGGAAAAAGACGTTTCGGACTAAATAATTTCTACAAATATAATTCGAAATAAAAGAGATTCTTTGGCAATTTTCGTGGTTTATTTTTCTTAGTAATTAATAATACATTTAACTACAAAATTTTACAGCCGGACTTCAGAAAAAGTCTTCTAAAATTTTGTTGTTAATTAATTACTAAGAAAAATAAACCACGATAATTACCAAAGAATCTCTTCTCTTGTGAAATCTATTTGTAGAAATAATTTAGTCCGAAATGTCTTATTCTGCTTTGACTTCCGGAGGATTTTCTTTTATTGCTGCGTTCTGTACTTCTTCTGTCCGATTGAAACCTTAACAGTAATTAATCCCAGGATAATTAGTTTCTGACATAAATTATTGTTTAAATAATCATTTTGTGGAGAAGAAACAATCACCTCAATAGCATGTCATTTTGTGAAAATAGTGAATTACCCCCTCCCTCCCTGATCGAGAGGTTAGAGATGTTGACGGAAAAATTGTTGATAACAGCCAAGGGAGGTAGGGTGAGTTCGGATCCCAGACAGTCCGATGAATTTATTTGAATCATTTAGATACCAAATGGTATAAATATTTTTTTAATTTTCATTTTTTTATAATTCACAAATTTTAAAAATATAATGAAGATTGTTTGAAAATTTGAAAATTTAATTAAAAGAATGAATCATAAAGAAACGAATCATCTCTGGGAAAATTTGTTGAACCCAAAAGAAAATTAATATAATAAAAATGTAAAAATAGATTTAATTAAAAAATTAAACAAGAGCAATTTTTGGCGAAAACGGAAATAATTCATCAATTAGACTTGGTTGGCCTGAGTTATAACAGGTGTGTTTTTGAATATGTGTGGGTATAGAGAGACCCTTCACAAATTTGAAATGCACAATTCGAGGAAAAAAGGACGAACGGATACATTATTAAGGACGAATAAATTATTTAATTCAAAGGATAATGAATATCAATTAGCATATCTCTACTTTCCCTCCATATATAGCGATGTCAAAATAATTAGAGCCCACCACTACACATAACGATTAAACTATAAATAAAAGCAAAAAGAGAATAAAAAACAACTGCCAAGAAGAGATGAATTGATACTAATCTGATTAAATTTTAAATAATAATTCAAGATTAAATTAAATAAAAATTTAATTAAATCGAATTCAGATTGATTAAGTAAAATTATTAATGTTGCTTGATTTACTTTAATTCTGTAGAAAACTCCTCCTCCTGTGTACAAGTTCTACTAAAACCATTCATTGGTAACACAGACAATCAAAAAAATATTTTTTCTGTAGAATTCTGTAGAAAACTCCTCCTCCTGTGTACAAGTTCTACTAAAACCATTCGTTGGTAACACAGACAATCAAAAAAATATTTTTTTTTGGAAATTTAAAGTTCTTCCTCGGTTTATGGCTAGCCCGTATTCCAAAAATGTCTTCAGTTTTCCGCATCAGTTTATTTAATCTCCTGGTTGCAAAGTTTCTGCAAAACCTGATTAAATCTCATTAAATCTCCACAGCCATAAAACATTAACTTGTACAGTATCTATAATTAGGATATTCTATAGATCTAAAACATTCCAAAAATTATTCATTGGCGAAAATCTGTTAATTATAAATTAAATTATAAATTAAATAGTTATCAAAGTCAGGATTCAGTGCCATCCATATACCCAAAAATAGCTTTAACTTCTAAGCAATAGACTATCTTTAAAATTAGATTTTCTTCTATGTAGCCTATATAGATAAAAATAAAATTTAATTTTTAAAGACCAAATACCTTTTTGAATTTTGCAAAATCAGGAATAATTAGGAAGATCCCTTACCTGAAACAAAAAGAAAAAAAATTACTTTTTCACTTTAAAGATATTTTTTTTTTTTATTTTTTTAAATTTATTTAAGGTCTTTTTCGACATCTAAGGCCATTTAGACCTCATCCCTATTTATTTCAAATAATTGGTATAGCCAATTCAAATGAAATAAATTTTTCTCGCGAACCCGGGACCCTAGGCACGAGAAGCTATGTCTTCTCTCTGAGCAAAGGGCCACGGGCACTTTAAAGGCATTAATTAATTTTTAATTAACAATTCTAGAAGAAATTTATTTCCCTTTGCGTATTTTATATTTTTGATGAAGTACCTACACGAATTTGTTTTATAATTATTGTTATATCGGAAATGACACTAAACAAACTCACTTTCTATTTTCTTTCATTAAAATCCATTAATTGAAAAAGGCCAGCGGGAGAAAAAAAAAAAAACATGATATATAATCCTCTTTTTGATCAGAGGACAGAGAACCAATTTGTTATTCAGATAAATAATTCATTTTTTTAGATAAAATTGCAATTACCTAAATTTACTTAATTAAATCAATGGAAAATCCCATGATTATTAATTGTAATTTTATGGTGTCTTAATTCTCCAAATAGTATTTTTAAGAAGCTTGTTTTAACGTCTAATTAAGACCCGAGCTAGCGTCGATAAGGTGAGGGATGAAATGGGATTAAGCTTTATGTACATCTCAAGCCTTTATTCGGCAGATTTACTATCTTCCAAGATGTCATTCAACCCTCTTCTTTCAATAATTACTTGTAGAAAAGAAGTTAAAAGAATAATTTGGGTTTAATAAGCTCTATTCCTATTTAGTGCAAAAAATAGAATATTAAAACGAAATACTTTAAAAAAAAAATAATATAAAATAGTGGAACTATTAAAAATTATTTATTTGGAAATTTTTTTAGATTTTTTGATAAATAAATCATCATTAGTCAAAAATTTAATTAAATTCATCCGGAAGACAAAAATATTCGAAAACCCGAGTCGAGCCAACATTCAGGTCTAATCTCTAAAAACAGGCGTTAAAATTTAAAATAAACAAATGGGTGTTAAAAAGTAACGTAGAAACAATCAGGGTTAAAAAGATGCAATTCTCTAAACAAAGTTTTAACAGTGAAGTTAACATGTTGCTTTTATTTCAAAGCTATCAAAATCATAACCTTACTTTTTAGGTTAAGTACGCCATGTTTATTTTAAACACGACGTTAAAATATTAAATGCACCCCCTAGACATGGCATTAATTTTTAACACGTGGTATTTACTAAATGTTAACTTGGCTTTGGCTTTAAATTTTTGTTTATAGAATAACTTTTTGAGGCAAGGAAGTGAAAAATGTTTGTGTAATATTACACACCTCACATATGTGAGGGATCCACGACCATTCAATATTTTGCACAAAAATCTAGCTCAATATTTTGCACACAATTTCGAACATTTTTGCTAGTGTGAGGGCCCCTTTTTGTTACTAGCCATTTTTATCACAGGTAGGCCTATAGTTTAAAGATAAAGCACTAGTAATTCGTGGCATTAGTAAGGAGAGAAAAAAATGGTTAGAAATCATCAACTAAACTTTCCCTTTCGGAATTTTAAGGATTCGAGTCTGAAGTTTTTTTTTTTATATTTAAGGTCTGTTTTGGCATCATGCCAATTAGACCCCAACCCTATCTATTTCAAAAAAAATTGGTGGTCAATTCAATTAAAATAAATTTTTCAAGCTTTGGACGAGACAAAATCTTTTAAAAGGTAAAAATGATCCGACAATGGACTTTAATTTTAAAATAATTTCAGAGTGAAATTTTGTTTTAAAACCCTATTCAAAAATATTTCTTTTCGATTGAATATGTTTATGGTATTATTTTTTTCCCTAATAGAGAAAGAAAGCATCTAGCTCTCTTTGAAGAGTTTGGTTAGTAGATTTGGGTTGTTGACACTAGAGGAAAAAAAGGAAAGAAGACTTGGAGTAATATTAAATAGAAGACGGGGGCTCCTCGAGAAACAAACAAACCTGAACGCAAAGGCAAAATGGCATCTAGGAGGAAAGGAGTAGTAGTAGAGAGAATAGTAGCCTTAGCTAGGCAAGCTGCTGAACCGGAGCTGAAGCCGGAGCCCCTTGCAGGCACCTCTCTTCTCTCTCTATCCTCATCACAACCTCTGCGAGGTCACTAGCATCTCTAGTGCTTCAAACAAAACCAGAGGCCAGCGAGCCGCCGAAAAAGAGGAAGACGCTGGTTTTGGAAAAGATCAACCCCTCAGGAAGCACAGCGTCTCCAACGACGACGACGACCCTCTCTTCAAAAAAAATGCCATTGTGGGAGTTACTAGGAAAAAAAAATCCATTTGCATAACGATAGGCCTGTCAACAAGAGAGCGTTTTGGAAGGGAATTCATCTCTCGCTATCAACGGGCCTTAAGAATTCTCTATGTCGTGTGACAAGATTTTTTTTTTCTTCGTTTGGGTTACGATTATTTATTCGATGCGAAATCAAGCGGAAAGAATCTCATGTTTCATATAAACAAAAATAGTGAAAAATCCAAAGGGGAAAAAAAAATAAAAAGTGAGTAAGAAAAATTGAAAAATGAGAAGGTGAAAATTTCTGATTTCTAAATAATTACATCAAAAGATGAAATTGATATTATTGCTTTACACCTTTTTTCCCTATTTCCATTTTAAAAATAATAGATTAAGAAACTATTTTTCTCTTAAGAATATCAACAATAATCTACTAAATAAAATAAATTTAGTTATCTAAGTATTCTAGTTATGGATGTTGAGTTGTTTATTTTATTTTGTTTAAGTTCTTTTTCGGTATCTGAGGCCGTCCCTATTTTTTTCAATTGATTGATATCCAATTCAATTGAAATAAATTTTTCAGCTGGGACGGGATGGAAACCCTAAACCTTTGACTCAAGAAGGTAATGCTCTACCTCTGAGTCAAATTAAGGACCAAGGAAGGGTTGCAAAAGCAGAAACTGACAGCCACGTTTCGGACGTAACGTAAACGACGTTTCGGACTCGATAGTTATTTTATTTAGGTTATTTATCACCCCAACTAGTCTTCCCTTCTTGAAGGCTCTTGAGAGCTTTTTTCTCTCTGCTACATCAAATTTGCTCCTCCCTTCTTAAAAAAATGGGACCTCCACTTCCCATACAGCACAAAATATTGCTGGAATGTTGCAAGAATATTATTTCACATCATTCGAAATATTGTCCTAAATATTCCTGCCACATTCCAGGAACATTTTTATGTCCGCGCTTTTAAGATTCGGGGGAATATTGCAATAGAATATTGCCAGGATATTGAAAAGCAATATTGCCAATATATTGAAATGAATGTTTCCAGTATATTGTAATGCAATAAGTTATTATCTGCAACATTCAAAAAACATTTCTATGTCCGCATTCCTATACATTCCTATTCCTATATTTCTATTCCTATGTCCTATGTAATATTGTAAAAATACCCCAGGAATCTATATATATAAAAATGAAATGGGAAAAATGTATGTATGTATGTAAATATGTATGTATATGTTCTATAGAAATCCACAATTTTCAATGAATCCATTTGAAATTAAGTACACCTATAATACATGGCCCTGGGAGTAACGTAGTAATAATTTGAATCTCTTAAATGTTTTGGAAAATTAATTATAATCAAATTTCTTCAATATGGGAACACAAAATCAACAAGTTGGCTAGGAAATTAGAGAGCGTCCTTTATGCTGTGTGAACCAGCTTCCTACCTGACTATGGGCTGGGGGTGGGGGCTACGCAGCAGTTGAAAAACGAAGAGAGGTGACTGACCCTTTAAACAGTCATAAACAGACCCTTTTGTGCTGATCCCAATCGGTACCCTCGCCTCGCTTGAATATAAGATTCTTCCTTAACATCTTAACACTTGCATTGCAACAAGAAATATCGCAAATTGGGAATAAACTTGCTCGCTGAAGGCGAGCAAGGGGTCCAGGGGGCGTAGCCCCTGGCTAGGCGGAAAGCCCGCCGAAGGCGGGCTCTGCGACTA
>JAKCPI010026035.1:0-61543 GCA_023213315.1 Euborellia annulipes | reverse complement strand
GGGATAATAATTAAGTTTAATAGCATGCTGGAAGGTGAAATATTTTTCCAATGGAAGGATCCTGAGGGTCCTCTTTATTCTTTATACCTAGTTTAGTTTGCTCCAAATAAACAAATAGCGAAATAAATGCAACTTCAAATCGGCAAAGCAAAGGTGAAGTCTTTATTGCATCGGAAGGAACGTTTCGGCAAAGATCTCTTTTATTCGTCTAAGGGCTAGTTGCTTCAGTTCTAATCAACTAGCTGGATCTCCTTTCGAGTCTTTTCACATCTAATTAATCACTCACCACAATCGTTGAGGTTAAGCGATGCCAAGCGCAGCGAAAGCTCGGGATTGGTGACCCCGAGCAACCAGAGTGTGGAACCTTCCCCGTTAGCCATAAGATACTATATATTTAAATTAAATGAATAAATTAATAACTCCTAAATCTTAAAAATACAATTCAATGAGCTGTAATTGGGTGTGATTATTAATAATGTCTTCAAAAATTTCAGTACGGTTTGAAAATGTTTTAGAAATTTGAAGTAAATAATCCCCCTCCAAAAGAAATTGATTTTCCCACAGCAAATAATTGTACCGTTTATTTTGAAAGTGGTATAAGTCCATTTTTCTAAAAAATGAGATATCACAAAATTTATGCTTCAATTAATGTAAATTTTCTATGTAAAGCTAGTGGTAAATTTCTTAAAAAATTCCCATGTTTTGTACAATTGAAAATTGGTCGGTAAATAGATTTTTCAATAAACAGATGCTAACCTTTCATTTTCTCGAAACAATAGAAAATGGACTTACACGACTTTCAAAATAAACGGTCCAATTTATTCTAATAAATTCCAAGACGTGTTTGATTATTTCAGACATTTAATAATTATTCTATATTTTTTTTGAAAGTCGTGTAGTCCTATATTAAATATTAATATATAAAGGCAAAGTTTTGAATTTATTTCAAAAATTCATTGAGCCCTCGGAGCTTGGTGGTAAAGGTTGCGTGCTAAATTCCCATGTATACGCAAACGTTGCGGGTTCGGGCCGCAGGCAGTCCAATTGGATACCAATGGCTTAAATAAGAAAGTGCCTGGACCCCATATATGTATAGTTAAATCAGTAACGGTTACCGTAAATGCCTGTACTGGCCTGAGTTGCCGAAATGTACAGTTG
This sequence comes from Euborellia annulipes, assembly GCA_023213315.1. NCBI lineage: Eukaryota > Metazoa > Arthropoda > Insecta > Dermaptera > Anisolabididae > Euborellia > Euborellia annulipes. Next base: position 60,385 of record JAKCPI010026035.1, on the reverse strand, counting down.
TGAATCGTACTGTGTGAGTGTGAATGAGATAAAAGTGTGAAAGTTTAAAATAAAAAAAAAATTCATTGTCGAGATTTTAATGGAAATATTTTTCTATGTTTATTAATTTTATATCTTGAATTCTAATGCATTGCCGGAAACTAAAAAATCTGGTGTGTCAAGCACAGCACACAATTTTTATTCACCTGAGTTAAAAGGAGTTGCGTGTTGTGCGACCATTCACCCCAGATTTTTTAAATTTGATTCCTTTAATCAAAAAATTCTCTAATACCAAATAATCTCTTCTAATTTGCTCTTTTTAGCAGGTGTTTGTTTTTTTCTTCTTTGTTCGTGATATCGATATCTTTTTAACATCGCCGTTGTTTTTTTTGTCGTTGTCGTCGTCGTCGTCGTCGTCGTCGTCGGTTGTCGGTGGAAGATCAAAATTCGCTGTCGGGTTTAGCAAATGCCAAGGTTCGTTTGGCATTTGGCATCCCGGTGGCCAATTGGATCTCCTCGGGGACATTCTCTCGGGGTAAAAGAGAAGAGTGAGGGAAGGAACCTCGGGAAATGGATGGCAGGGCAGAAGGGTGATTACGTTGTTTTCTGGTCGGCTGGCCACCAACGCGCTGATTGGCCTGTATCGAAGGGATGGCAAAAAGGAAAAAGGATCATGCGAGTTCCGGTCCGCTTGGTCTGACGTCGGGAACACTCCAGGAATTAGTCTCCCTTCGGGGTCCGGGGGTAAAAAAAAGGGACAAAACGAGGAAAACAAGAGAGAGAGAAAACGCATTTCGAGAGAGAATGAGCAAAAAGAAGAAGGTGGGGGGAAAATAGGAACGTGATCGAGTTCGAAATAAAACGGAAGGGTGTGCAAAAGGGGTACAAAGAGAAAAAGAGAGGGACATCTAATAGAAAAACGAAAAAAATTAGAAGAGAGAGAGAGAGAGAACAAATGTCCCATTGTCAGGAAAAACAAAATTTAATTTTGTCTACAATTAAATTTATCAACTCGAGACAAATTAACAAAGAGAATGTTAACGTAAATACGATTAAAAGTTTTTAGCATTGTAAATAATCCTCCCCCTCTCTCTCCTTTGCCCTTTTGCCATCATATAGCAAATTACAAATTAGCTAAGTTAATTAATTGATAATTCTTTCAATAATAAAGCGAGAGATTTTACGAAAGAAGTTTGCGTCGTCCCTTAAGAGCATTTAACGCCATTATTAGAATTATCATCGCCGGCTTTTATGCGAGTTTTTTGTGTTTGAATTAAAAAGTTCCTCTGGAGTAATTAGTTCTTTAATTAGTTTATGTATTAAAAGAATCATTTCGAGAAAGAAGGATGTTGTCGAGTGACAAACGAGAGGGGGAAGAAGAAAAAAGGAAGCTGAGCTCTTAAACTTCTCTTTTATTGTTAATTTGCCGAGTCATTTTTCAACGCGGCTGCTGAGATAAATAATAATCGCCCCCAAAAGGGAAATTGACGGAAAAAATTAATTCAATCCTCGCCGGCTCATTTGAGGCGTTCTTAGAGGCCGTAATCTCGAGAGCTCCCTCACCTTCTTCATCTTGCAAATTTTGCGTCATCCGCGTCATTCGTCTGCGTCACAGCTATTTAATTAATAAACTCAATTGTCTCGGCAAATTGAATGGCTCCTATTAATAATAAACTATTTTTCATTTTCTCTTATTATTTCGTAGAGAAAATTAAATTTAAAGAAAATTTTCCAAGCGCATCTTGAATTAAATTAATTTTATTAACGTTAAAATATTCTAACTAATAATTAAATTTTCTTAAGTAAAATTTCAATTTCTAATTATCTTACTTTAATATTATTTAGTTAATACTTAACGAAAAACGCATCAAATTTTTTATTGCTAAAATTATTACTTTTTCGTATGTACAGTTTGTTTATCTCTTATCTCTTAATTAGAGAATAAAATTCTTTCTTTCTGTTTCTTTATATGTTTGGAAACTCGCAATGTCTACTTCGTGTCAGCCTACTGCTCTAACGCCAAACGACCACGTGAATATATCTGCGGCCAGCGATCTTTCCTTTAATTTCCTTTAATTTTAATCTCTCTTACCTCTATACATATGTTAATATATAGAAAGTATTAGGTGCTCGCTGGTTTAGTGGGCTAGGATGTCGGCTTCTACAAAGGAGATCCGCGTTCAAATCCTGGGTTTGGGGGATTTTTTCATTAAATAAGAATATTTATTTAACAATTAGGACTTTTGCTGGATCATATACATATAGAAGGAACCGGAGAATAAAACCAGCCGTTAGTGGACACCTCTCACATCAATTTAATTCGTAAATAAATTGATGTGAGAGGCGTCCACTAACGGCTGGTTTTATTCTCCGGTTCCTTCTATATATTTATTTAATGTAAACAAATCCTCTAGCAGGCACTGGATTGGAATATTGGATCTCGCCACAATAGCCCCCAGGCAACTAACTCTACGAGGAGAGGGAGTTGCTGTGACATCCCGTCCTGTGGAAGGGACGTAAAGAAGGTTCCCTCTCAGTGATGCATTCTTCGAAAGGAGTCGGTGCTGAGGGAGTCCCTCCTCAACTAGGACATCCTCCCTAGCATAGAAGAGGTTGGATAAAAGGAATCGGGTGAAAGTAGAAATAGGGATAGTTTACTAGCGAGAAACGAAAGCAGGAGGAATTAGAGATAGGAAATGATGTAACTTCACGGGGTGCCGGTAGATGGCTACGGCCAGAGGCCGGTTGGGTTTGAGGTGTGTGTCTCCGTGCACGAAAGCACCTCGGGTAAATAAGCGGGGATCCCGTTAGGAAGTTCAAATAATAATAATAATAATAGAAAGTATAGGATTCATGTCAAAAATTCGATGTCAAGATTTTGATGGATATACACGTTTTGAGGACCCCTGAGTTCAAAAAAGTGGGTCCCGAAATGTTAGGGAAGAACTTCTAGTTTGAAGTGAGACTTGCTCAGCACTCCTTTCTGAGAGGGAAACTTCTCTTTGCATCCCTCCATGGGACGAGATGTCACTCCTAAAATTATGAAGCTCAGGACATAGTAAAAAATAAACAATCCGATAGTCTTTTAAATTATTTTATTATTCGTTAAATAATTTCTTAAATACTTGACGAATTCTTTATTTGAAATTTAATTTAAAAAATTTTAAAATATTAATAACAATATATTTAAATCTTTAAAGATTGATATTTATGTATATGGCCTACTCTTAACACCTTAGTTTATCTGCTCTTATTGCCTCTTCATAATGCCTGTAATCAAAAGATTAAATTATTATTAATAAAAGTAAATATTGTTCTAGGCTTTATGATAATAATATTTATTTAAAAAACTGAAATTATTTTATTAAATGTATTTCGAAGTTTACTTGTATCAGGATTCAGATGAAATTGAATGACTTATAATAAAAAATTATTTTATACAAAAAATTTTTTTATTTTTCAGGAATTATAACCATGACTGTCGTCATGGTTATAATTCCTGAAAAATAAAATAATTTTTTATTATAAGTCATTCAATTCCATCTGAATCCTGATACAAGTAAACTTAGAAATACAGTAGAGTCCCGTTAATCCGAACTAATTGGGACCGAGGGTCGTTCGGATTATCGGGAAGTTCGGATTAACCGGAATTGTAAGCTTGAATTAGTTAATTTTGATAATAAAGTCGTATTTATAACGTTGTAAACCGTGAAACTTGTCGGTGATATTAAACTCTAAATAAATATTTCATAATATTTTTTTTTACGTTTAATTAAGAGAAAAAGAAACTTTCATTTATATTCCTCTTAAAAAAAAAAAAAAAAAAATCGCACGCAAAAAGAGTTCGGATTAACCGGAAGTTCGGATCAGCGAGGTTCGGATTACCGGGACTCTACTGTACATTTAATGAGTTATATAATCTTGTACATCCTCAATGTCAAATGAAATTATTTTATTTCTTCATTTTATAATTCAAGTGCGATTCAAGAAGTGGAGGTAGAAATTTCGTAATTTTTTATTTTAAATTTTGGCCCTTTTTTTAAATTAATTTACTTAAAACAGGGGTTCTTAACCTTTTCCGTAATTGGCACCCTTCGGGGCCTTATAATAGACTTTCGCACCCTCTATAACCTGTCAACCAAAACAAAAGATCGGCATTTAAATTTCCAACCCCTCAAATACTTTTTCGCACCCCTGACTTAGAATATTTTAATTAATTGTTAAATATTTTGATCAGCGGTCCTCATATTGTGGGGCGCGTCTTCCTAGGGGGCACTGAAGATTTGAATAACTCAATAACTCGGCTACTCTCATGAGAAACGCTACCCTAAATAATTTCTTGGAGATGATTCTAATGCTTAGAGTTCATACCTGAAAACTTCGCTGCGAAGTCGAGAGGTCTCGGCTTCGATCTGCGTCCATTTTGCTGATTTGAGGGCATCATCCGAGAGAAAAAAGCCATACTCAGAATTTCTGGTTGGTGGAATCCGAAACATTTCAGTCGGCCCTTAAAGAATAAAATAATTTTATCCATATTTATGGTATCTTTGTCCTTATAAAAATACAAAAACTTGTTGCGTGAAAATATAATATAGGCTATTTTTAATTATAGTTAATATCTGCATATTCTTAAGGAGTGAGGCCTTAAAAAAATCTTTAAAATTTAAAATTAGAGCAAATTTTCTATTAAAATATAGTTTTCTCTATAACTCTAAAACAATACTTGACACAGAAAATCTAATTACCGATTTGAAATCAGGAAGCACGCTTCCATAAGAATTGCAAGTGAAACCCCCTTAGAAAAATAAATTTTTTCTTTTTTATAGAACATTGTTTTCTGACTTTTCCATAAACAAAAAATCTGGTGGGACAAGCACAGAACACAACTTTCGATTACCGAAGGTAAGAGAAAGTTGTGTGCTGTGCGCCAGTCACACCAGATTTTTTGTGTCGACATGCATTTAGTTTCCGACAGTAGGGTACAATTCAGGGACGTATATAAGGGGGGGGGCGAGGGGGCCCGCCCCCCCCGAAATTTCCCAAACACATATCATATATAGGGATATACAGACATCAGTGTAACAAATTTTTCCGCAGGATGGAAAACTTTGGTCCCGCAAAAGAAAAAAATCTGGTGTGACTGGCGCACAGCACACAACTTTCTTTACCTTCGTAATCAAAAGTTGTGTACTGTGCTTGTCACACCAGATTTTTTGTGTCGACATGTATTTAGTTTCCGACAGTAGGGTACAATTCGAATTCAAGATGTAAAATTTATAAGTATGGGAAAATATTTATATTTTGATACCATGGCAACCATTTCTCCTATCTTTTCTATGGAGTACAAGAGTAAAGTGGTCTTCAGAAGATTTCAATCACAAAATGAGAATATATATTTTATAGAGAATCTAAAAAATAATTGATTTTTGAATTTTAAAAAAAATCGTTGGAGCAAATTTTGAGAAAATCGAAAAAAACTGAAAAAGTGAATAAGTAAAGTGCTAGTACTTTTTGGTCGATTTTGTTTAAAAGCTTCGTGTCACGTCCCATGGGGGTGTTTAACTTAAATATAAAATTTCAACTTCCTAGCTCTTTTCGTTCTTGAGATATTTTGTTCACAGACACACAGACACACACACACACACACACACACACACACACACAACAGACCATGTCGCGAAAACCACTTTTTTGGATTCAGGGGACCTCAAAACGTGAAGATACATCAAAATCTCGACATCGAATTTTTGACATGAATCCAATACTTTCTCTCTATATATATATTACATATATACATAGGTAAGAGAAAGTAAAAATGTTCCGCAAAAAATTTCGTGTAAAAAAAAATTTAGTTTCTTAAAAAAAAATTTTCCGAAGAAAAATTTTTGAGTTCGGCCCCCCCCCCGAAAAAATTTCTATATACGCCCCTGGTACAATTAAATTCAAGATGTAAAATTTATAAACGTAAGAAAATATTTATATTTTGTTCCCATGGCAACCATTTCTCCTATCTCCTCTATGAAGTACAAGAGTAAAGTGGTCTTCAAAAGATTTTAATGACAAAAGGAGAATATTCATTTCAAAGAGCATCTAAAAAATAATTGATTTCTGAATTTGAAAAAAAAAATCGTTGGAGCGAATTTAGTGAAAATCGAAAAAAACTGAAAAAGTGCATCAGTAAAGTACTAGTACTCTTTGGTCGATTTTGTTCAAAAGCTACGTGTCACGTCCCATGGGAGAGACTAACTTAAGTATAAAATTTCAACCTCCTAGCTCTTTTCGTTCTTGAGATATTTTGTTCACAGACACACAGACAGACAGACAGACCATGTCGCAAAAACCACTTTTTGGACTCAGGGGACCTTAAAACGTGTATATCCATCAAAATCTTGACATCGAATCCAATACTTTCTCTCTATACATATTAACATATATATAGAGGTAAGAGAAAGTAAAACCCAGTATACAAGTGACCGATTAGAAAATAAAATTTAATGACCAGCCAGCCCCTTACGTTTATGTTTTACCTCGCGTTTTAAGAAACAAACAAGATAAAAAATTGTCAAGTTTGTTTTAATGTGAATAAAAAAATATTAGTTTATAAAAATATAAAATATATGATCCGAAAATCGTGCATTAATCCGAAAAGATCACAAACAACCTGTTCAAAAAGTGGAGTTAAGCAAACTGGGCGTGGTCCAGGACTGGCGGAAGGGTGCCGAAAAAGAAGGAAGAAGTCGCAGGTATTTCGCACCCCCCCCCCCCCCCCGCTCTCCCTGATCGCTTGTCGTGTCGTTGATTCGTTTGCAAGTTGATTGATAGCGAAACATCAAGCAAGAGCAAAGAGCACAATGTGCAATGTTTATCTTTTTATACAACTCGATGGGAAATTGGATTTAAAAAATATTACCGCGTTGACATAAGCATGCTGATGACACGTTATGCTTATTCAAATAATACAAAAACCCGGGGCGCTATCTTGCCTACAATTTCAATGTTTATTCGCGCAGATAAAACGCAAATAGACGCCACTCACAAAGCCACTAGCGTTTTTCATCAGCTCCAATACCTTTTTTTTGGCCTATTTATTCAAAAATCTTTCGTTAATCATATTAGCTCTTCTCTGACTTCTCTTCTTGATTAATAATCAAGCAATCTCGATCTGCATTTTAGCCAAACCCTTTTTTTTTTTATCTTCGATAAAACTCATACCATTTACTATCTAAAAATAATAATATAATTTTTATTACATTATTATGGAAACAGCCAGTCCCAAGATTAGTAGAGGAGATAATTTTTGATAAAAATTTTCTCACAATGCTAATAAATTATAACTACAGGATATAACTATCAAAAGAATATTTAAGGGGGTTCAGGAGCGGCGTCTAAACGTACTTTAAAAAAAAACTAGACTATTATAAGGAATTTTCCATTGAGGTTTTGTTTTAATGAATTATATTCATAAGGGATTATTGGGCCAGAAAGTTATAATTTTTTTAATGACTTATTAAAAAATTATGAAAATTAATTTTTTTGTTATCAAGCAAATACAGAAAACAATCTGTCCCAATAATTTTATTTAAATTTAAAAATCTGGTGTGACTGGTCGCACAGCACACAACTTTCTCTTACCTTCGGTAATCGAAAGTTGTGTTTTGTGCTTGTCACACCAGATTTTTCGTGTATACATATATTTAGTTTCCGCCGATATATTAGAATTCAAGATGTAAAATTTATAAGTATGGCAAAATATTTATGTTTTGTTACCGTGACAATGTATTGTTATTATTAAACACATATTAACTAAGAAAATTGCCCCCGAGTTTGGTAGTATGTAGCGCCCTACCTCCTATACCAACTCGCGGGTTCGGACCCAGGTAGTCCGAAGATTTTATTTAAGCCATTTGGATACCAGATGGCTTAAATAGAAATGCCTGAACCCCAAATACATATATAAATTACAACGGTTATCGTATAAAGTCTTAAATGGCCTAAGTTGCCGAAAAGACTGTGTGAATGTGTGTGTGAGTGTGAGTGTGAATGAGAAAAAAGTGTGAATGTTTAAAAAAAAAAAAAAAAACTAAGAAAATTTTAAAATAATAGTCGGAGAGCTGGCGAGAAAAATGGGCAAGAGTTTCTGAAGGCTAATATTTTCAGAATAGGTTGCATTTTAGTGATGGAAAGAAACTCTAGAGTCAACACTTCCAGTACCGGGGCGTTTAGCGGGAAGTTGCGGGAATATGGTTTTTCGCAAATATCTCGAAAACTATGCGCTTTTCCGCAAAAATTCACCTATACAAAAATAATCGAAATTAAATTACAAACTAAAATAGTCTAGTATATAACCACGCTAAAGTGAACGGTTCGGGAGATAGAGAGGGGTAAAATTTGTAATTCATATAATGGTTGTCATGATAACAAGATATACCGGTACATATTTTTCTAACTCAGTGTCTCCTTTCATATGAATTATACATTTTACCCCTCTAAATCTCACGAACCGTTCACTTTAGCGCTGAGAGGTTAGAGATGTTAATGCGGAATAAGACCGAAGGTGTTACGCATGTTTTTCCCGATAAGATGGCGTAGTGTGTCATAAAAAGTATGCCCAAAAATCAAGTAATTCAAAAATTTGCCAAGAGATGTCAGAATGGTAGATAATAATATTTAATGCATTTGGTAGACTAGCCTGCCATCTATTGCAAGAATGCTGAACTAATATGACAGTTGGTTTTTAAATAAATCATCTAAGCTTATTTAAAAAATTTCTTAATTAATATGTGATTAATAATAACAATAAATTCATGGTTATATTTATCACGGATGTGTTTATTAAAGTTTTTGTGGTCAGTTGTTTGTTTGATTATTTGGATTCCAAATTATTTATAATAAAAGTATCGTTACAAGCCTTCTTAAATGCCGATACGACAAAAAATTTACTTTTTTTTGCGAGGCTTTCGTAATTAATTTTTTCCTTGGTGATTTTATTTGACTTTTCATCTTCATTTTGTCATCTGATTCGCGCCCTGTAAGCGCGCAACCCACAAGCCTAAGAAATAATGTTTATTTTAATTAAATGGTGCAATCTTTTTTTTTCAGTTTATTTTTCTCATATTTATTTGAAAATATGTATATTGAATTTATTATTAAATTATTTTTTATCTATATAAATTAAAATCAGGTATATTAAATTATTTATCTCCCGTAGAGGGAGCATCAATGATTAAATAAATTCTACCTATCTATATTTTCTATTTGAAGGTCTCGATTGGGAGGGTGGGGATGGATTTATTATTTTTTTGGTCACCTGTGTCCTAACAGATATTTATTCTCTAAACAAATTAAATTAATTTCGCTTCGATGATATGGAATAATAAAAAATACCAAGTCCATGTGCGCGTGTGTGTTTAGCTATTTATCAAAAAATAATATAAAATTTACACAATATAATGCCATAAGTTTAAAACTTCTGGAACCATTATAAATCGAAAGGGTCTGATTGGACGCGACGCACTCGCTCGGGTATTTATTTTAATTATCACAAGCCCCCCGTTTCTCTGATTAGAATAATATTTAATTAATAAAAGGAGCTGTATTCAGAATTATTAGTAAATAGGCCTATAATGAGAGACGCATTTTTCCTTTTCTCACTCTGATGTTTCGATCCCCATAGGAGTCATCCTCAAGGGCTTTCCATAGCTGTGCTTCTATATTTATTATATACATTTTTTAATTTAACAATATTAAATTATTTATTCTCTTTACTTTCTCTTACCTCTATATACATGTATGTTAATATATATGGAGAGAAAGTATTGGATTCATGTCAAAAAATCGCTGTTGAGATTTTGACGGATATATAGGTTTTGAGTTCCCTTGAATCCAAAAATGGTTTTCGCAACATTGCCTGTCTGGGTGTGAACAAAATATCTCAAGAACGAAAAGAGCTAGGAGGTTGAAATTTTATATTTAAGTTAGGTACCCTCATGGGCCGAGACACAAAGCTTTTGAACAAAATCGGCCAAAAAGTACTTTACTGATGCACTTTTTCAATTTTTTTTCGATTTTCTCAAAATTTGCTCCAACGATTTTGTTTAAAATTCATGAATCAACTATTTTTGAGATGCTCTATAAAATGTATATTCTTATTTCGCTGTTGAAATTTTACATTCTCTTAAATTCTAATGTACCGTTCTGTCGGGAACTAAATCTATGTCGAGACAAAAAATCTTGTGTGACAAGCACAGTATACAACTTTCGACAACCGAAAGGTAAGAAAAAGTGTGTGATGTGCGACCAGTCACACCAAATTTTTTAGATTAAAATTCATATAAATCAACTATTTTTTATATGACCTTTAAAAAATATATCAGTGAAATTGTTCGTTAAAATTGTTTGAAGTACACTTTACTGATGTAGTATTCAGATTCAGATTTTTCAAATTGATTTTCGGCTCTTTCTTCCATAGAGCCAATGTTAAATCCCCATATGGGGATTCGCATGTTAATATAAAATGCGACTCATTTTGTGATATTTACTGTTTTTTCCCTTCATTGTGCATATTTGTTCATTTTATAGTGCATTAATGCATGCATATTTTAAGGTTTGATTGTGCATGAAATCCGCTCTAGTTATTACGATAAAAGTAAAAAGAGGCTTACCAACAGGCTTCCGGATGTGCTTGGTTTTCATTTTATGGAGTAACACTTGTGATCTGTAAGGGAAACCGTCCACGTTTCCCGTATAGCAGTCGATCCTCATAGGAAATCCCCCCTGGATGAACATGGTATCCCGCAGAGGTCTATCGGGAGGGACGGTCACCATGTACGGCGGTGGATCCGATGGCTCCTGATAGTCGGGCTTTCTGATCTCCGCCAAGGTGTTTTGATATCCAAACGAAGTTAAACCGAACAGTTCCATGTCTTGGCATTGCACCTGACATCGCCCTCGGCTAGATTTGTAAATATTTACTCTTCTCTTGTTTACTTATCTCCTTGGAGTTTATTTTTTTTTGATTCTTAATGAAAGCATCAACAAGAAATACACCGTTCCAAGAAATTAACGCACCATTAGGTAAAATCATAATAATAATTGCTTATAACTAAAATAATATCGAACACATTTTCAATAAAATGACAAAATAATATTTGTGTTACTTATATTTTTTATTTAAAATGAAAAAAATTTGAGATAACAACAAAAAAAAAAATCTGTGTCGACATGTAATTAGTTTCCGAGAGTAGGGTACAATTGAATTCAAGATGTAAAATTTTTGGGGTGTATGGGAAAATATTTATATTTTGTTACCATTGCAACCATTTCTCCTATCCTTCCTATGAAGAACAAGAGTAAAGTGCACTTCAGAAAATTTCAATGGCAAAATGAGAATATACATTTTAAAGAGCGTCTAAAAAATAATTGATTTTTGAATTTTTTTTAAAATCGGAGCAAATTTTGAGAAAATCAAAAAAAAGTGAAAAAGTACATCAGTAAAATTCTAGTACTTTTTAGCCAATTTTGTTTAAAAGCTTCGTGTCACGTCCCATGGGGGTGCCTAACTTAAATATAAAATAAGAGGATAAAGGAGCAAGCAGCCAGGTAGTTAGTCTCCACGAAATGAAACTCTCTATTGAGGAAACAGTTTCGGTTTTAGTGTGAGCTCAAACTCTCAAAAAATGGACTGATGATGGTTATATTTCATTAAAACCGAAACTGTTTCCTCAATAGAGAGTTTCATTTCGAGGAGACTAACTACCTGGCTGCTTGCTACTTTATCCTCTTATTGTCAAATATAACAGCCACTTCATCTCTTCAATTAAATATAAAATTTCAACATCCTAGCTCAATTCCTTCATGCTTTAAATTGAACCCAGACACACACACACACACAGACAGACAGACCGCGAAACTCACTTTTTTGACACAGGGGACATCAAAACGTACATTTATATATCCATCAAAATCTCGACATCGAATTTTTGACATGAAACCAATACTTTCTCTATATATATGTATATTAACATAAACATATAGGTAAGAGAAAGTAAAAAAACAATTTTTGGCTTGGATGGCATAATGTCAATTAATAATGACTAAATATTCTTCAACCAAATTCAAATAAAAAATTTACAATGAAATATAAAATTAAATGAGATTTGGTGGCTGTGAATATATTAGATTTTGACAGGGCAGTTTCAAAATATAAAGTTTTTTCCAATAAACACTCTTTAAAATTTGGTGTTGCCCCAGCAGGATTTCTCTCTTTAGGCTACTGATATAATTATTATTTCCAAAGAAAATAATTTTTCTTGAAAAATATTATTAGTCAATGGAATTTGAATTTCATTAAATATGAATTTTAATATGACCTTAAATAAATTTAAAAAAAAAATAAAAAGTAAAAAGTGCAAGATTAAAATAAAATAGAGGTGCGTTAATTTCTTGGACCATAATATCAGAATATTTCAGAGTTTTTTTAAAACTCTTCGTCTACAGAGGCCATTTAGGGTTTTATATTTATTTTAAATACATAATATCAATGGAGGACGTTCTGTTTGACACGCTGTTTGATCGTGGTCACCAATCCCGAGCTTTTGCCGCGCTTGACATCGCTTAAATACTCTTTACAGTTGAGTTGGTTTTTCTTTTTTTAAACATTTAAAAAATTTTTTATTTTTGATTAACTTGGATTTTGTTTAATATAAAAAATAAATATAAGAATATCGCTAAACGTAAATAAAATTGCCTATGTAAATGTTAGTTATCATTTTGCAGGTTACATCGAAAAAAAAAAACTAAATTTGTTTTAGATAAGGAAATTTTTTAAATATTCATTTATAAGACGCTTTCCAAATGATGTGATACTTCAATAACATCAACTATTTATAAAGAGATAAAAGTTTTTAACGATTAGGCGTAGCTCCGTGAAGCGCTCAAATTCCTCTTAATCCCGATTTTAATTCCAAAAACGAAGGAAAGAAACATTTTTCTGACTACTTTCTTTTTGGAAAGTTTAATTTTAAATTTTTTCCTCTCTCTTATCTCTATACATTTGTTAATACATAGAGAGAAAGTATTGGATTTATGGCAAAAATTCGATGTCGAGATTTTGATGGAAAAACTCGTTTTGATTTCCTTGATTCCCGTCTTGTCAACAAAATATCCCAAGGACAAAAAAAATCTGGTGTGACTAGAACAGAACACAAATTTCGGTTACTGAAGGTAAAAGAAACAGTTTTAGTCAAAAACGTTTTTGTACAATTGGTGTGCGTTCAGCCTAAGAATAGCTTCCATCTTCCTTTCTTTGCCCCTGGATATACGCAACCAAATTTGTTTGTAAGGTGAGTGGTTGCCTATGTCATGCTTTTAAGGCGCGTGAACTAAAGAAGGATTTTTCTACTCATTTGACACCAAGAGCGGATCCAGAGGTGTGTGTGGGGGGGGGGCCTGGTGTAATCTGGTGTGACTGGTCGCACAGCACACATTTTTTTCTTAATTTCGGCAATTTAGAGGCGCATTCTGTACTTGCTTGCCAGAATATAAATACAAATCAAATTTTTAAGTATTAATTTTTAAAATTTTACATTCAAAATAAATTCTTTTTCGAAAAAAAAGTATTTTTTTTTCTCCAAAAATTACCCCCTTTACCCCCCCCCCTTGTATCCAAGACACAATTGCTTTGTATGGAAGAGTCAAAAATACATAATATATATACACATAAACATTTGCTCTTATTTTAATTCAAAAAATTGTTTGGGGTTGTCTCTGGAGATGGGTTTTAAATCTTTTTTTACTTTCTCTTATAATTTCAAATGATTATATTTGGTGAAAGTTTGATCTCCCTTGGGAGAGCATTGAAGTCTTGGTCCCATTGAGATTTTTCACCCAAATCGGACTTCTCAAATCCTCCCTGTTTCGTATTCCGCTGGTGGATATTCTTTCCCGAGTCGATGGAGCTTCTCTTCCCATAAGCTCTAGTATAGGCCTATTGGACAGAATAGACCAATTGTCTATTCTGTCGTCCATTTACTAAGCATTGTTAACTTGTCTTGCTGGCAACCGGGAAATGTTCCACACGCTGGTTTTTCGGGGCCACCCCTCCCATTGCTTCATAATTTTGGTGGCTCTGGTCTATACCCTTGTATGCCCCCCTCCCTCCGGTATTATTTTTTTTTAATTAAATGTAGCATAAAAACATAATACAAACAACATTTTTCTTATTTAAACTTGAAATAAAATTCGATTTCTACTCGAGCGAATGTTGGCTTCCAACATTGTAATATCAATCAATCAAAGCGTGCAGCTGCAATCGTGTCTATATACTTGTTCACCCAAGCTTACCTGGTATATATAGACATAAATACTCAAGTACACACAAACAAAATTGGCTATTTAAAAAAATTTTTTTTTCGGGTCAGTTAAAAAGTGAATTTATTCGAAATGAGGAATAAAAATATAAAAGTGCTGAAAAAAAAAAAATAATATCCGAATATAAATCATTATTGTCTTTCCTTGAATCCCTGACTGCCTCTTCGCCTTCCTACACCACAAATTTTGCCCTAAAAATCATCGGGCTTCCACTCCCATGCCCATGGGCGTAACTAGAGAATTTGGCTGGGGGGGGGGCATGGGACCAGCTATCCTCCGGTGGGCCTGGAAAGCCCCATATTTTCTCAATTTTTCTTGGGGCAAGAAGTTTTTCGGGGTGAGGGGGAGGCCCCCCGGCACCCCCCCTAGTTACGCCCATGCCCCATCCAATCTTATATGAAAAATTGTGAAGTGTTCGTCTGTGTGTCTGTCACACTCTGACCAGCTTCCAAATGAAATTTTGCACCGTTAGGAAAAATACTCGGGTCGCTAAATCCCCATTTGGGAAGGCTTCATGGGCGTACCCAGCGAGGGGCAGGGGGCAGCTGCCCCCCCCCCCTAGAAGCAAAAAAAAATAATTAAACGTTTATAAAGTGGTGAAACGAAACAAAATTGGTGGATAGCGGCGGCGAATGATTATTTTTGTTAGGACTCGAGGGTTTTTAGGCCTTTAATTCGAAGGCTTTTCCCCTCTATATTAAAAATAGCTATGTCCCAATCTGGACGACCATGATTTGCCCCCCCCCCTGGACGACCATGATCTGACCATGCCCCCTCCTAGATTTGATCCTGGGTACGCCCATGGAAGGCTTTAAAAATTCCTGAAAATTAATAGGAAAGCGTTGACTTCTAAATGTTAGATAATATTTTTTCCCTTTGAATCTCATTGGAATTTATAGAGAGGTATCAATAAAATACATAAAAGAAAATAATAAGTCAAGACTCTCAGTGACTTTCGGAATCTAAGGCCATTTAAGCCCTCGGGCCTTGGTGTACTGGTTAACGTTTTATCCATTTGTGCCAAGGGTCGCGGGTTCGCATCCCGTCTAATGCGACAATTTATTTCAATTGGAATGCCTACCAACTCAATTGAAATAAATAGAGACGGGGTCTAAATGGCCTTCAATGCCGAAAAAGACCGTAAATGAAATTAAAAAAGGCCTGGGCGGATCCAAGTTTTTCGGGATGGTGTGACTGGTCCCACAACACCCAACTTTCTCTTACTTTTGGTAATTTAAAGTTGAATTCCGCATTTGTTTATCAGTATATACAAATCAAATTTAATTTTCAAGAAAAATATTTTTCTCAAATCTCGGGGGGGGGGGGGGGGGGTAATTCCCCCTTTACCCCCTTGTATCCGCCCTTGGATATCTTTACTAATTTATATTTTTAATTAAAATCTCTCTAATAATAGAAGATGAACTAAAATTGATGATCGTTTCTTTATTTTACAGATTGAAGGAATGTTGAAAAGTCGAAAATTCTAGCTGTTAGATAATTTATTTATAGGTAAGAAAATATAATAAAAAAAGTATTTTTTTTTAGATTAAGGTGCGCGTCTCGGAAAACCGTTAAAACACGATTGACTCGAGGCGGCAAGAGATGGCTTTAGTGTTCCCCCATTGGAATACACGGAACTTGTTCCATTTCATTCTAGACTTTCCAGCTAATTAATTAAAGGCAAAAAATTAATTATTTTTTAACACAATGATTACTAATTTAATTATCTGCAACTTATAGAGCTCCTTTTTTTAAAATATCTTTTATTTAATGCGATTAATCTAAAAAAAATTTTTTTTTTGAAAATCAAAAAAAGGGCTTCTATAAGTTGTAGATATTTTAAATAGGTTTAATTTAAAAAAAAATTTGAGGTCGATAGCTTCAAAATTGTGGCCGCTGGAATGCCCCAAAATTAGCACCCGAGACGCGCAACTTAAGCCCATTTTTGTAAATGCAATTTTAATTAAAAAAAATTTAAGGATTTTTATTTTCATTATTTTAGGATAGGAGATTACAGATGAAAAAGTCAGTCATTTAAACAATAGTGATTTTATTTAAATACATGTTACAAGATTATAACAGTTGTTAACTAGGTGAGATGTAAGGCCGATTGCGCGAAAATTGTCCTTCTAAAGATCTTACACGAACCCTTGCAGTTCACTTCAAGAACCGCATTAAATTTGTTCGGTATTTCTTTAATCAACAAAATTGTATGGTAAAAAAATATAAAAAAATAATTATGCTTAAGTAATTCATTGGACTTTGATTATTTATTACCTAAGTGTGTCCAAAGTATTTACTAAATATTTTTTTTGACTATATTATATTCTAAAGTCAAAAAAAAAAAAATTATCTGGAGGAGAAAAAAATAATTAAATTTGAAAATCCAACGATATAGTAATGGATTAAACAAATTACAATGTTTTACGAACATTTATAATAATAATAATAATAATTATTATTATGGTAATAATTCTGTACAATTAGCTCTCGAATGTTGTAGGCCTACTCAGTTATGTACAAATAGAGAGAGTAAGTAAAATTTGCAATAATTTGGTCGACTTAGTTTTGAAATACTATTTAAAAAAAAAACTTAAAGTGAGTTTTTAAGTATTTCTTTTATAAATTGTTATTATTAAGATATTTATTTATTTATTTTTAAAAATAAATTAAGAAATTTAACAAAGTTTTATTTATTAGGTATAATAAATATGAATTAAACGAATACAGCTAAATGCACTAATAGTAAGTGATTGAGGGTTTCGCGCGAGGCCACTTCAATCCCCGAAGGGTGCTTTTTGGTGCACCCTTTAAGGCCTTTTGCTAAGAAAAGGGCTGCAGGGTTCGAAGGGGCCGCGCGCGCTACGCGCCTCATCATTGGCAAAAAAAAAATTATATAACACATCCTATTAGTTAATATCCTTCTAAAAAATTAATTTATAAGAAAACGCTTCACTTTTTTATTTAAACAACATTTATTTATTTATTAATAATATTATTTATTATTCTAAGTGAAGCTATCACTCAAACCCTGTGATCAAATATTTATGATCAATTTTTATTTTATTTATTTTTTTTTTTTTTTCATTATTTATAAACAATTTCACTAACTTTTTTTTTATTTTATTTTTATTTTTTTTTTATTTAGAAATTTCAAAGCCAAAAAAAAAAAAAAATTAAAAATAAATTGGCAAATTTATGAGAAATAATTTTTTTTTTGTGAGATGGTGTACAATCTAGATAGGATATATTTCTCAGTCAGCAGCATAAACGTAATTTTGACAAATTTTACGTTCAATATTACGTAGTACGACGTATTTTTTTTATCACTATAACGTAAATTAACCTATTAAACATCATTATTACGTAAAAATGACGTAAACGCCGTCAAAATTACGTCATTAAAAACAAGATGGACGTTTATTACGTCATACCGCTGCTAGGATTAAATCTGCCATAATGAATATATTATCTATATAATAAAGTAAAATATCCATATTTGCTAAATATAATAATTAGATAAAAGTGCACACTTACTTTTAATACAACAATAACAAAAATATTAAGAAAAGAATAAACAAGAATTGGAAATATTTTTACTCAAACCTAAATATTATTATAATAGATTAGTATACATTCCAATATATAATAATAAAAAAAATTAATGTAAATTTAATATAATTTACATCTTTTTTTTGCATTTTTTTTTTTTTCTTTTAGCAAATAGAGTTATTTAACATTATTGTTATGATTAGTTAATCATTATGGAATATCCTATATAATATATATATATTTATATAATATTTAATATATATTGAATATAAAAAAGATTGCAACAGATAATATTAAATATAAATTGTCCCTCTGTTGAAATATTAATTATTTTATTTTTGTCTTATTTGAATTGAGCCGTTTTTCGGAGGGGAGCGAGCATGCCAGGCCCTTCACCCACCCTCTCCGAACCCATCGATAACTTATTTTTGTGTTTTTAGATAGGAACCAGCCTGAGCCGCCAAAAATTTTAACTCAGGGCAAGGGTTGGGGGGGGGGGGGCGAAAAATTAAAAAAAAAAAAAAAAAATGGAAGGTGAAAAATAAATTTTTTTCCTTTTTTTTTAGAAAATTATTATTATTTTTTTTTTTTAATATATACACAAGTACCCGTAATATACAAAATTATTTAAAAACTTGTTGCTGGTACATAATAATAATAATGAATGGCAAAATATAAATAAATAGAAAAATGAGGCATAAATATTATTAATGATAAAAAAAAATGATTTGATTATAAATGTTAAAGGATTAGTTTAAGTATAATATATATATATATTGTGAAAATTTACCTTCGTTAAGGTAAATAATCAACAAATCACAATAAACAATGATTTTTCCAATCATTTTTGTGACCATTTAATAATAAAAAAAAAATAGCGGTTTAATAGCTGGCTCTTATCTAACGAATTCCCTTAAATCATTTTCTCCTAATTGTATTTTTTAATGTTTATTTAAAATTATTTACATATATTATACTATGTATAATATTATTGGTGAGTCTAAAAGTGTCCACAAACCCTCCGTTCAATACCTTGGGTGTAAGTATTAATATCTCAAACAAAATGCCCCTTACGAAACAAAATAAGAGCAAAGAAGGCTGATTTATGAAGCAGAAAGAGAGATAGAGATTGAATATATATATGCAACAAGGAAAAAATTAAGATGGAGAGATTAGCATAGAAAAAAAACAACAATCAAATATTTAGAGAACAAATAAAGCTCGATCTCAAAAAATGGAAAAAAAAAATGGATCCCGATTCGCTTGCACCTCCCAAGCAAGGATCTTTAAAAGCTTTGACACAAAAACAATTAGGGGCTGGGATTGATGATGATTATTAATAAATAAATTAATAATATTTTCCCAAGTTATTGAAGAGAGAATGGTGGCGCTTAGCGCAAGCATTTACAAGCATCTTCCCCTGGTTTTCAATGGGTTTTTGACAAAATAATTAAAAAAAAAAAAAAGAATCGAGGGGGGTTTATATATCGTATTTGGTTTTGCAATTTTCTTTTGTTTGATTTAAGGTTGACTACTGGTCGAGTTCTTGCCTTTGTTTATTGACTCCGCCATTTTCTGCGCCATCTGTAATAAACACAACGAAAAAAAACGGGCCCAAAATTAAATCTAATTTTGATTTGTTCTAAAAAAAAAAAAAAATAAAAACCAACAGCAGCCGCACGTCATTATTCTAATTAAAAAAAAAAACGCGTGCTCTAAAAAAAATAATTTCAGCCGCCCAATATGGAGAAAGGATTTTGTATAAAGGGCGTTAAAATAAAAAATAAAAAAAAAACGGCGCATCTTTTTCTAGATGTAAAATAATATTTTAAAAGCATTTACAAGAGAATCCAAACAAAAGAAAATAACAGTGTTTGGGTTAAGGTAAAAAAAAATTATTTTCATATCCGCCTCCCCTATGGAGAAAGCGCAAATTTTAGGAGTATGTGTGTGTCTATTAATAGGTGAGAATAAGAGGAGAGTGTGTGTGAATAATGCCATGCAGAAATTGTCATTCAATACAGGGAAGCAAAGCATGAAGAAAATTAAATAAAAAAGTAAAGCAACAACTAAGAATGCAGCCAAATGCAGGAAAAAAGCCATTCAACAGTAAAAGATATGAACAGCAGTTATGGTAAAAAAATACACCCACGAATTCAATCTTTCTTTTTTTTTTTTGAAATTTTATTTCTTTTTAAATTAAAGCTAGGCTAATACTAAAAACGTTTGATGATATAGGGTAACCTCGGCGGAATCAGGACGCTGTGCGAATTGGGGCAATTTTCGGATTTTTTCTCCACTCGAAACTAGAGCGAACAAGAAGGTCTATATTTGATGTAAGAAGGTCCTGACTGTCAATGCTTGATGTAAGAAGGTCCTGGCTGTCTATACTTGATGTAAAAAGGTCCTTTGCTGTCTATACTTGATGTAAGAAGGTCGTGACTGTCTATACTTGATGTAAGAAGGTCCTGGCTGTCTATACTTGATGTAAGAAGGTCCTTGACTGTCTATACTTGATGTAAGAAGGTCCTTGACTGTCTATACTTGATGTAAGAAGGTCCTGGCTGTCTATACTTGATGTAAGAAGGTCCTTGACTGTCTATACTTAATGTAAGAAGGTCGTGACTGTCTATACTTGATGTAAGAAGGTCCTGACTGCCTATTGATTACTGTTTATACTTGATGTAATCAATAGACAGTCAGGACCTTATTGAGCGCCCTAGTTTCGAGTGAGAAAAAAAATCCGAAAATTGTCCCTATTTACCCCAGCGTCCCGATATCGCCGAGGTACCCTACGTGTATTAGTTAAACGGTAAAATGCAGACAAATGATATCTGAGTGGGACGATGACGGTGGAGGGGAACACAAAAGGTCACCGTTTATCT
Organism: Euborellia annulipes; assembly: GCA_023213315.1. Taxonomy (NCBI): domain Eukaryota; kingdom Metazoa; phylum Arthropoda; class Insecta; order Dermaptera; family Anisolabididae; genus Euborellia; species Euborellia annulipes. The sequence continues at coordinate 39,602 of JAKCPI010026035.1, read as the reverse complement.
AATACACCCATAGTCCCGAAATGCTCTAGTATTCGCCAAACTTGAAAGGTGTTGGGGATAAAAGGTATTTGGGGGGTAACCAAAGCGAAATAACAAACGAGAATCTGGTTTTTTCTTTTAATTTATTATTATTTTAAAAACAAAAAAATATCAAAAGATTTTCAATTATATATATATATATATGTATTTGTATATATATATGTTATTTATATAATTTCTATTTATTAAGAGTTACAATTAAATATGTCAAAGTTCATATCTTTGTCTGTCGGGCGCCATGTTAAAATAAAAACGCTTAGAAATAATTTTTGTTTCAACTTGCATAGAGCTGCTCTGACAGTCTTAAAAATAGAATAATTAACGAAGAAAGAAGATTTACATTAAAAATAATAATCGTATCAAAACAATAATAATTTTGAAACTTAGAAATTATTCGTTCATTCCGTTTAACATACACTCATATGATCACACGCACACAAGTTTTTTTTTTTTTTTTTCGTAGATTGAGATCTCACTAATTGGTATTAATTGTTATGATTTGCTGATTGTACTTAAGTGAGGGATTCTATCTTTTTTTTTTTGTCCTGATGATTTTTTATCCACAACACGAACCTGTAAGACATGAAAGTGAGATCTAGTTTAGAATTAAAAAAGAAATAATGAAAAAAAAAATGAACAAAAACAAATAAATGGGTGATTTTTTTACGAAAAGAATACAGTAAAACAACCATAACCTTTTTTTTTTAACTAATTAGATATATTAACGGCCAAAAAAGGATAGCAATCCTTTATTCACTGTTAATCACAAACAACTCCCGAATTTTTTTGGAAATTTTCTCCTAATACCAAATTTCAAGATATATACGAGGTGTGTTCAAAAAGAAACCGAACTTTTGCTGTATCAGCTTTATTGCTTATTGCACATTTTAAGTACTGTCCCCTCTACTAGCAATACACCCTTCCCATCGTTTCTTCCATTTTTGGAACGCCTACAGGATAATGCGACGAGAAACCTGCGCGTCGTCCCACAAAATGTCCAATCCAGGAGGCGTTCCAAAAATGGAAGAAACGAGGTGAACAGTAGAGGGGCTACTTTGAAGGGCACAGTGCTTAAAATGTTGTACAAGAAGCAATAAAGCGGATACAAAATTAAACAACGCAAATTAGAAATTAAAAATTGTTTTCAATTTTAAACTGGTAGTAAAAATAGTTGATCTTAGTTTAAGTTGAACGATCAACTCTCTTAGTATTGGAGACCCATCCTAGAGCTTAAACTTAGATATATATAGACAGACAATAACCATCTGACACCGTAATTCCTCTTGAATTTTATGATTGAAATTTCCGCCATCAATTAATAAAAAAATGGATTAATTATTAAACATATAAACAAGTTCTATTATTAATAATATATTATATTAATAAAATAATTTGATCTTAAAAGGAATTTTTTTTTTTTGCTTTCGCTACAAGACACAAATCGACAAAACATGCAGGGACAGAGGACATTCTTAATCTACGTAACTTTAAAACTAAAATACTTATTAAAGAAAAAATAGGATTCATTACTTTAAATAAAAGTTTAAAGTCAGTACTTATTAAAGGAAAGAGATAATAAGAAATATTAATAAAAGATTTTTTTTTTAATTTTTTATTTTTTCCCTCAACTAAAAGTAAAATTAAACCAATTTTTTTTTTTAATTTTCAATTTATTAAAAATATATAAGGTGTTTTATAGCGAGATCTGTACCGATTGATTCCCATGAGGCGGAACCTCTACCTCTGCGCCATGCCCAAATTCCAAAAAAATAGCTTTGAAATTAATTTATTTTTCTTTTAGACACTAAAACCATTTATTTTTAGTATTTTTAAGAGAGAGCTTGAAACAGGTTTTCGTGTTTAAAAGAAAATCTAATCTCTATGCAAGAAAATTTTTTTCATTTTTAGCATCTGTACAATAAATTTTGTAATTTTATTGGAGAAAAAAAAGATCAGATCTCGAAAATATATGGATTGGAAAAAATATAAATCACTTCAAATTTTATTTTTCAACTACACACTGAAAAATTAGTTATCATGTCGCACTGATATATGATATTTACCCTACTGTTGTACTTGTACTGTATTTATATAAAATAAAAATTAATTAGACATACTATAATATTCGCATTTAAGAAAAAAAAGAACATTTTATTTGGTTATTAGTTGGCAAACTAAATTAATCATTAAATATACTTCACTTTTATTTAGGAAATCTTTCTTTTTTATAGTTTATAGTTGAGATTACCTAAATGAAATGAGTTCTTATCAAAATTGAACGATAGTATATTTAATGAAAATGTTTACCCTTTGAAATAATGCCAGCTGATGATTTCTTAATTTTAATTCTGTGTTATTTATTGGGACACTCGCTACTTTAACTCCCCAGGATTAACGATGCTTCTATTTACAATATAAAATCTATGTATATATATATACATCAAGAAGAAATAAAAAGGCCTGAATGAATTCTACACTAAATTATTTGTATATTGGCAAAAATATATATATATGGAATAGTGTATTATTATCACAGTTTAAACATGTACAGTGAGGGTCAATATTAAGTCCCAACCATTCTACATGTGATTATTTCATTGTTTTTATAAAGAAAATGAAAATCTTTATTGGAAATTTTCTAGGTTTGAACCATGAAAGTTTCCATTAAAAAATATATAATATTTTTTTTTAAACAATGAAATAATCACAAGTAAAAAACGCATGGGTGGGACTTATATTGACCCTCACTGAACAGTATATGCCACGCTGTATTTGAAATTGCTTATTTCACAAATTAGGAAGTTTTTGCAATGTGATCGTGTGAAAAGGCGCTTGCAAAAAAATTCTTAGGGAAACACTTAGCTGAATCCTTCACCCCTTGGACACTTAATTACGGATTAAACAAAAAAAATGTCAAATCAGACGTATAGGCCTATATATAAATATGTTATAGAATTATAATAAAATACATATATTATTTACTCATGACTGAAAAATTATTTTTCATTCAATTTTCAATCAGGTATTTATAGGTTTTAAGAATGTAAATAAAATATGAAGTGATTTAGGTTACTTTCCAATCTATTTTTATACTAAGTAAACTGGATCGCACTCTCAAACTTTCGTTTTAGGAGAAGGGATCTCGGACGAGGCAAAATTATTGTCCTTTGAACAAGAAGTTTATCACTATCAACAAATCTCTGCCAGTCTAGTGAAATTTGAAAATGTTTAAACTTTGACAGAGATGACCCCTTCTCCAAGTTTGTGAACATTTCAGTTTACTTATTTAATAAAAAGAAAATAAATTTTTCACCTTATTTAGACCTTTAAAATTAAAATAATATTAATAAGCCTACAAATAAAATAAATTTTTATTTTTTCAATTTATGTTTTTTAATATTTTTATTTATGTATATATTTTTTTATTAATCTACAATAAAGTATTTGGCTAAATACCTTATTGTATGTTAATATTTAAAAAAAATCACCCTTTTAGCAATTTTAATATTATTAATAACAGGAAAAAATAAAAAAAGGATTAAAAAAAAAAAAGAAAATCAAGATACAGGCAACACAATGCAAGATGAAACAACTACTTCTAAGACGAATAGAAAAATAGCTTTGCGCTCGCTCGACCCTGAAAACAGGGCTGATTAACCGAACACGATTTGGACATGCTCGGTCGGCATCTCTCATAGATAAGGTTGGGAGCAAATTAAATTAGAACAAAACAAAAATCAAAAGCGATTGTGTTTTAAAGGATAAATTTATCCATCGTCAAAATGTATAAAAAAATAAAATTGTATCATAATTTATACACAAATATACAAACGATGAAAATAAATAAAAAAAAAAAAAATAATAATAACGTCAATTCATTAGATGGTAGATATACAAAAACTAATGTATTGCAAGTCCCGAAATACAAAAAAAAAATTAAGATGAGTAAGTTTCTATATTTTACATTAAATTCACTCAATATTTAGTAAATCGTAGTTAATAAAATATTACTAATTGAGATATTATAAAAAATATTTTTCCTTTTTTTTTGTTTCAACAAATTATATTTACATTTGTTTCATAACAATCAACTTAATAATATGCCCAAAAATATTATTAAAAAAATTCACCTCTCACTTCTTCCCTCTTCACATTTTCACGTTCTTTTTTTTTTAAATTTTGTGACGATATTAAGAGTTAACAACAAATTTGTTAAGGAATTATTGATTAAAATTAAAAAAAAAAAATTCTTAATTTTGTTTTGATGTATGACTATTTTTTTTTTATGAAATAGAAAAATCTATTTGATAATTATCATAGAAAAGGAAGACATAAAGTTAATGATGTGGAAAGGTCGGCTAGCGCGATAAAGTTGAGAGAAGGCCTCATAACAGGAAATCTCACAGCAAGTGCACGAGCATGCTTTCTAAACACATCAGAAGGAACTACAAAAAAATTTGGGCGTGTGAAAAAAAAAAAAAAAAAATTAATTAAAATGTGAGTTTTCCTGTTTAGAGTGTGTCTTGACTAACTAAAATCACTGATTTCTTTTATTTTAAAGCATTTTGAGTAGATCATTTGAATGATGAGGATTATTCGGGTGGAGGCGGTGGTGGTGGTGGAGTCTCGGGTGGAGGGCCATCGGGGAGAGGCGGCTGCATGCTTGGATACTCCTGCCCCGCCGGGGGATATTGTGGGTAAACTGGCATGTGCATATGTTGAGTTTGATGAGTATAATATCTATATAAGTGTGGCGGCGGCGGCTGTTGGCTGGAATACATATAATCGTACATTTGGGGATGATAGCCATAGGAAGGAGGATAGAGTGTGTTAGGCTGAGGAGGAGGATATACGGGTGGTGGTTGCTGTGTCTGCATTGGAGGCTGCGGCGGTAGCGGCGGCGGAGGCTGCGTTGGTACCATCTGCATCGGCGGCATCGGTGGTTGTGATGGTGGATAATTTAGGGGTGGAACAGGTCGTTTGGTGAATTGGTTATTATGCACAGGTGCTCGGGAACGTACCTTATTATAACCGCAAACAGCCGGTTGACCATTCTGTTTCCCATACATTGAGCTGCTGCTTGAACTACTGCGATGCTTTGAATCGGCAAGTCGTGGCGTTTTTGCAGGTGGTGGACCGCTAATTGGAGTATTTGAATTGGTAACGTTGGTTTCATTAAGTGTCCGTTTACGAGGTTCCTTGTTGAAATTTTCATAAACGTCTTTGCTGATTTTGATTTTAAGACCACCTCCTTGAGATGGTGTTGATGTTGTTGTCGATGACGTTGATGCTGGAGTCGGAGCAGAGGTAGTTGGCGTTTCAGAATTTACTAAACGATCTTTTGGGATTTTAATTTTTAGTCCAGAGGGATTATTATTATTACTACCTGAATCTGAAATTTGTTCTGCACTTGGCTGTAAATTTAATTTATCTTTAGGAATTTTAATTTTAATTGGGGCAGATGATGATGGTATGTCTTTTGTTTTTTCTCTCTCCTTGTCTTTTTCTTTATGTTTCTTCTTCTTCTTCTCTTTATCTTTATCTCGCTCTTTCTCTTTGTCTTTATCTTTACTTTTCTCTTTCCGTTTCTTTTTATCACTTTTATGATGTTTGGCTGCCTTTTTACTTCGAGCAGCATCTTCCTGGACTGGGGTAGCATCTGCTATTAATCGCGCCGCATCGCTCATAGGCGGACTAACCAATTTTTCTACAGGTTCAGGAAGGGATACTACATCAATTATGCTTTGGTCTAAAGAGGAAGAGCTAGAAACACGATTAAGTGCATCAGTAGTTGGTACTTCATGAGGTTCATTTTTTATTTCTAATTTTGAAGATCCAGTTAATGTGAAGGTAGGAGAAGTAATGGCTTCTGTAGTTGGTGTTATCGGTCTTTCTTCTTTTATTCGAGTTTCTTCTTTTATCCGAACATTCTCTTCTTTAATACGGATATTTTCATCTTTAATTCGAGTATTGGGTAAATGTGTTGATATTCCATGCGCTTGAGGAGGTGGGGGAGGCGGCGGTAATTGAGATGATTCTTCTTTACGTCTATCTCTAATTGGTTGAATCATCTCCGGTACACGACCAGGTAATTTTATACCACCGCTACCCAATTTAGAGTCACGGAGAATATTTTCATATCCAGGAATTTCATCTAATTTTTTGACTACGGGTATTAATTCCTCACTAGAAGAACTATTTGTTCGATTTCGATTTGTTCTACTAGATTTGCCAGGTGTTGGTGGTGAATTAAGTGGTGATAAAGGCGTAGATGTGCGTGGACGGTTAGGAACTAGTGGATGAGGCATTGAAGTTTTAGAGCGAGAAGGATATGGGGATTCACGAGTTAAACGAGCTTGTTGAGGTGGAGTTTGGTGAAGGAGATGAGAAATCGCAGATGGATTTGTTAAATCTGGAGGGTCAGGGATAATAGAATGGGAAGAGGAAGATGATGATAATGTTGTTGTTGTTGAAGTAGTTGTTGTTGTAATAGATGATGTTGTGGATGGTATAATGGAGGATGAATGAGATGAATGATTTGTTGGCAATATTGGTACAGATTCCGAAGTCCCATTTCTAGTTGATGATCGTGGTTTTATACTTCTAGACATATTACTTGAAGCGAGTGGATTTCTAGGAGGTGCTTGTTTATTTATATTTGGCGGTTGAACCGATGGTCGTTTACTTTGATCCTCTTCTTTTTCCTTTTTAATATCCATTCCAGGATGTGGAGGTCTAGGTTTAACATGAAATTTGGACGGGTCTCCAGGTTTATGGTGGCCATCGGGTGGATAATGTTCTCGTCTATGTCGATGTTCTGCATTCTGATATTTATGATTAAAGGCCTCTGGGGGTCTTTGTCCTGATTGATGTTCTTTGAGCAATGGCTTAATTCTAGCCTTATCTTCTTCAATCGGTTCGGTAACGGCATTAGACGAGGTAGACGATGTTGTAGGAGTAATAGTAGTGGTCGTTGATGAATGTGAAGAAGTAACATTTGTAGGATCATGCGTGCGTATTGCGGGTGGAAACATCGGATTATTTTGTGATTCGCGAGATTTATTCGGGTCTCTTGCAAATGCTGCATCTCTCCTTGATTGGTTCATTTGGTTACTGTGTTGTCCTCCCACTTGAGGTGCTTTTGAAGGGTGATATTGATGTGACGGGTGACGCATATTTGTTGTGTGTTTACTAGGAGGTGCTTTGCTCATTATGGCATGTTTTTCTCTTTCAAGACGTTCTTTTTTCTCTCGATATGCTCTAAATTCAACTCGAGAAGTACTAGGATCACCATGTGGTCTTACAATTTGAGGTTGTCCTGGAGTAGATTGTGAGGGTTTGTCTGATGAAGTTCCTCCAGCTAAATACAACCAAAATAATTGTTATATTGGAGAGCAAATAGATAAAGGATCCCAAGATATTAATATATCTACCTTTCTGATCTAGATGAGGAACAATATCAAACTTTGGGCCGTCTGGCAAAGAATTGAACTTTGCATCAGACTCCTGAAAAAGAAAAGAGTATTTTATTAGATAATTAATTATTTAATATGAAGCGAAGAGGTGGAATACAATAATTATATACTGTAAATATACAAATTTACATACAAAAAACTTCAGATATATATATATATATATATATATATATATATTTAAAATATTCAAAAATCAAATTTTATTAATAGCAATTTGCTTCATAAAGAGTTTTGTTTAATTTTTATAAAAACGTTATCCTCATATCGTTAAGTTCCATTCAAGGTCAGCACTGACTGATTTTATTCAAAAGATCCGTGTTGTGTGCCAGAAGGGCACCTAACTTGAAAATGAAATTTGAACCTCTTAGCTCTCTTTGTTCTTCAAATATTTTATTCCCTCACAGAGAAACAGACCATTTTGCGGGACCCTCTTTTTTGGATACTCGAAACTTGTATTTCCATCAAAATCGCGATATCGATTTTTGAAACAATTGCAATACTTTCTTTCTATCTATATATAATATATATTTCATAATATATCATGTTCTATTTAAGAACTATCTGATACTTACTAAAAGTTTAAACGTGGAGTCAACCATATTTGGTTCGGGAATTGCAGTTGCTCTTGGCTCTTGAGATTCATGGCTTGAAGCACTGCAAATTTTTCGTCTAAGTTTGGACGGGCATTTATCGTAAATGACGAGGAATTCGGCTGTAAGTCTTTCTAATTGGTCTAAGCTCACTGTTTTATCTACATACCAGAACCAATCTTTCCCTTCGCTAGATTGGGGAATCTAAAAGAAAAAAAAAATTCAATTAATAATTTTCTTATTTACCTTTTTACTTTCGGAAAAAGGAGCATTTAGACCATTTAGTTTAGAGTTGTCATTTTCAACAAATAATTATAAAATTGAAAGCTTACCTCCCAATTAGACCATTTACATGCAAGATGTATGCAAAAACAGGCTACTACTGTGGGCTTGTATTGTACACACATTGTTGTAAGATGTAAACTAAAAACAAAGAAAATGTCATCTTAAAAAAGTGCTTATATTTTAAAAGGAAGAAAAGGGCAGAGATTAGTATTATTCTAAACCAGTGGTTCCAAAAGTAGGGATCGCGAAGAGTTCTAATTTAAAACAACTAGGAATGATAAGGTGAACGGAATTTTTTAATGCTCTAAAAGAATCTGATATCAAAATTTTAAAACCCGAAAATTTCTTTGCAACGAACAAAATTTTAGATTACAGTAACGAACCGAGTTAGTTTAAATCAAACGCCTTGTTACTTTATTTTAGTAACATAAATAAAAATAAATTTAAAACAAACAAAATAGCGATCAAATCTGTCTGATTTAATAAAATGTAATCAAAATTAATTTAAACCGAATGGTTAAAATAAGGTTTGGGGGATACAATCAATTTAGTTTTTATTTTAAATGATGAATTGAGAGAAATGGGTAGTCACAAACAAAAGGAGATAGAGCTTTGGGAACCACTGTTCTAAACCATTTAAATGGATGGCTATGTAGGCGAAGATTTGAAAAATTTTCACAAGGAGCAGTATATTGTTGGGACCGGAACGAGTCTCTTTTTTGATAAAAAATGTGAAGTATTCTTAATCTTTTGACGTATCTAGAAGCGAAAAGAATTCTTTCGTTTAATATATAGTAATAATAAAAAACTTCGAGAATTAAGCCAGCCATACATGTGATGGGCGTCCTCAAAGATTTCCTCTACGGAAACCTCGGACATACATATGGTTTTCCTCAAGGAAATGGACTTAAAGGTCTTCTCCAGGCCCACCCACTAGTCTTTAATAAGTTAAGATCGTCCATTTCCAAAAGTGTCTAGTTGCATAGGGAATAAATATTCAGGAAACGAGAAAAACCTGTATTTTGTAAACTCAAACGCCTTGTTACTTTGTTTATTATAGTAACATAAATAAAAATAAATTTAAAACAAACAAAATAGCGATCAAATCTGTCTGATTTAGGTCGGTATTATTTTCTATATAGCAGTAATAAACTGTTTTAATATTTAACTAGCACTTTTGGAAAAGTTTTTTGTAATTGCTAGTTTTGGAATTGGCCGTTTGAAATTGAAATCTACTAAATAAAGGGCCCAAAACATGATAACAGATTTTTCTTAATTATTATCTTGTTTTTATTTTATATTTATATAAAACTGAACCTTTTCACATCGATTATAACCATCTAAAAAAAATCCTCATTAAAATTTTGAATATGAAATTAGTTAATAAAAAAAAAATAATGTGATAGATAGGTTTTTATTGTGATAAGGTTAGATTTTGAATTTGTAAAATTTTTTTTGGTCGTTCCAGTTCCATTTTCTAACAATATACTCCGATTGCAAGTTTAATTTGTAGATTTCAATTGAAAAAATTATTGAAATTAATAAATTTTTGCTTTTTTTTGAAAATCTATGGACAAACAACGAATTTGGAAGACAACAGAAGACTCCATGCTGTAGAAAATTAATTGCGTGTCCTATAATTAGTATAACTGCTATTGTTATTTGAAATTATTAGAAAAAAGTCAAATAAACGAAAAAAAAACACAGTACATAAATCTGGAATAAAAATATTTATATATTAATTAAACAAATTCAAATTGAATAGAAAGAAACTTAACTTTTTCTATCTAAATAAAAATTAAGGGAAACAGAAGACTTTTAGCTCGTTTTACATACAGTTTTATTATTAATCAAAAATAAAGATTTTCCAATCTTTTTTATACATGAATATCAATTTTGAATTAAAATTGTAAAAAAAATGAGCTAAATGTCTGCCGATTCATCTTTTACAATTCAAAAATTCTGCACCTGTTGGAGGCCATAAAGTAAGACGTTTGTGCCAAATCCTTGCTGGCTGTGTGTTTGATGCATGAAGGCGACGATCCGAGCCGAAATGTGAGCGCACGTCAAGGTGCCCCACCGGGAAGAGAAAGCACTTGTATTAAAACTAGTGCACTCATTTACATAGATGCCCCCATCATCAACTCAAGTGCAAAAATACCTTAATTAATTGAATAATACCTGATTTGCACGTGAGTTGATATGGACATTCTTGTGGATATTATTATAACTAACTTATTAAATATTATGATGATAATATTTGTTAGTTGGTTAATTTATTATTATTAAAAAAAAAATCTAAAATATTAGTAAATTCGAAAGTAGTGTTGATAAAACAAGAAATTGATTACCTGACCCATGGATGAAAAGAATGAAAATAAAAGAAATGCTAGATGATAGATAAGATACAAGTGAGAAGCCAAAAGAGGAGCCACCCTAACTACACATCTATAAAATGAAGGCTCCAAGATACTAGAGTGTGGAAGTAGACAGAGCAAAAAAGTCTTTTTTTTAATAGAAAATATTTATTTCTTCTTCTTCTATCTTGTGCTGACTCCTTAAGGGAATTTATTTTTAAAAAAAGACTGATAGAAAAAGCAAGCCAGGCTAGTTTCACAGTGGAAAGGGAAAAATCTGGTGTGAGTGGTCGCATCAGATTTTTTGTGTCGAGATATATATACGTCGTTTCCCATAGCACCTTAGTTCCCAACTTGAGTTTTTGACTGCTTGAAATAGTTATTTTTCAATATTTTAATCTCATATTTGAATATTTTATACAAAATAGAGAATGCTAAATAAATATAATTGGAAAATTTTTTTTAAATATGTAAAAAGTTCCAAAGGGGACCGACCCCCTTTTGAATCGAAATTAACATGCAAATCCCTATAGGGATTTAACATTGGCTCTATTGAAGGAAGAGGCGAATTTTAAAAATCTGAAATGCTACATGAGTAAAGGTGGTTAAAAAAGTTTTCCCGGGAAAATGAGAATATATATGTTAAACTGGATCTAAAAAATAATTGATTTATTAATTTCAATCAAAATCTTTAAGAGCCAATTTTGAAAAATTCAAAAAAAACCTCAGTAAAGTACTAGTACTAGTATTTTTTGGCCAATTTTGTTCAAAAGCTTATTTTGACTGTCCGGGCTAACTTAAATATAAAATTTCAATCCCGTAGCTCAATATTTCTTCATGCTTAAAATCATTACATACACAATTGGGGGACCCACTTTTTTGGAGTCAAGGGACCTCAAAAACAGGAGTGGAAATGGGGAGGGGGGGGGGCGATAGAACTTTCTAAGTCCGGAATACCTACCATTTTTTAATTATTTACACCCTAGTGAAGTGTCATTTTAAATTTTATTAAAATCGGGAGAAAGATAAATTTTAGGGCGGTGACGTCACAGCTTGTAACGCAAAATTCTGATAGATGGGCGAAAAATTTGGTGTTGGCTGTGTCTTCTAAACAGCCGGGGGGCTTTTTAACGTGACAACGTCTTGTTCATGATTCAAACTATTTTTACTTTCTCTTATCTATATTGAAATATATAGAGAGAAAATATTGTTTTTTTTTTACTCGTAAATAAAGAGGCGGGAAAAAAAAGGAAAAATCTTTGGCAGGGGTCAAAAATTTCATGTCCCTAAAAAAAAAAAAAAAGGTAAAATGATTTTCACGGAAGGGGAAAAAATTTTCCGGAAATTTCGTTTTTCAAGGGGAAAAAAAAGGAAGGGTGCTCCTAGTGTGTAATGTAATTCCCAAAGCACCTTTGGGGTGCCGTGGACTTCAAAAGGTTGGGAAACACTGCTGTAGTGGTTTAAACTTTCAAATTAGAATTTACCATCGCGATGGAATGATAGGAAAAAAATACATGGTGAATTCTTTAGCTGAAAAATCATTCTTTCTAACCGTATTTTCATCATAATTATACCCCTTAAGGCAGAGGAGATATTCAATCCGCTAACTTTTTCGTGTATGCCTTCCTGCCCGGCCACTATACAAACATGCATTGTAAGACGTTGTCACATCAAAAGGCTATCAAAAAGGAAAGGAAGCCTGTGCTCGGTTAACTTGATTGTACAAGAAATGAGTGGAAAGGATAGATATTTATTTAATAATTTCATTTTTTCATTCCATTTTTAATTGTTAGTTGAGAAATAGAAAATTGTTAGTTGAGTGATAGAGAGTTGCTAAGTAATTGATATATTTGTTTATACGAGGGATATTCGGAAAGTAAAGTTACAGGGCGCAAAGCTCGGGTAAGGAAATATTTTACAAATTTAACACCATTGCTGTGTAGTGGGATACAACTTAAGCGAACGGATGGTGCTTGGAATCAGACGTTGTGCCTGAGATTTAAGATGAGCTCTTCAGTGCGAAATGAGTGCTTTCTTAATGCAAAAGGCATCAAGACCACGATTTTTTTTTGAGGAGCAGTTAGGTCAAGATAACATGAGAGAGATAGATGGATTCGTAATTTCTGAAATTCAAGATTAATGGCTTCAGGAGGGCACATTGCCCGAAACTACTGAGGCATTTTAAAGTATTTTTTTATAAGCCTTGCTATATATATAAGCTAACAAAATATAAAATGATTATGCAGCTAGCTAGATGAAGTTAGCTGTGAAAAAATACAATAAAGTCCTTCGTTGGGAAAAAACGAAATTACTTTTCGAATAACTTAATAGTTATAGGTATTTGTAATAAACACGAAAAAAAAAAATAAAAAAGCCGCTTTTTCATAAAAGGTGTTGTAAGTCGCAAAATTAACAAGTTGGAAACTTCCCCTTCCCTCCGCCGAGAGTTTAAGATAATGATAATGTCAATATTGATAACATTAAAGCCGGGTGTGAGTTCGGATCCCAGACAGTCCGATGACATCATTTGGATACCAAATACGTATAAAGAGCTTGGTCTGGATCAGTGGTTCCCAACCTGGGGGCGTCGCCCCCAAGGGGCATTTGGGTTTTCAGGGGGGCGATAAATAAGCGGGGGCGATTGGGGGGCATGAGTATTCAAAGGGAGAAAAATTATTAGTTTACTAAAATTTAAAAAAATAAAAATCAAAGAGAAAAATCTCCTATTTACAGATGGTCAGGATAGAAGAGGCAAAATATTAGCATAAAAATAAAATAGTCTGAAGATAATCCAATCTAGAATTGAAACGTCACTTTTAGCTCAAATCTTAAATTACAAAAAAAATCATTTTCTTGAATTTTTTTCCTCAGGGGCCGGGCCCTTTAAGCTCAAATCAAGTTTGATCTTTTCACGACTCAGATAGCTAAAAACGCAGATTTCAGTGGCTAATTTTCAAAAAATTTTCCATATCCCCAGATCCCCCCAAATCCTCTGTCAATCTGGCCTCGATAAATTAAAACTTTGTAACTCTTTGTTTAGGAAATTTGAAAAAATTTTATATAACTTTATTTAAATAAATATTGTAAGCTATGTATAACTATTTCAAAAGTTGTGTCAAAAACTGTGAAAAAAGTGTTGGCATGAAGGCCACAATAGCCTTTTACATACTAAAAAAATTTAAGTTTTTTTTTTGGGGGGGGGGCGTACTAAGAGCCCGGGCGTCAGTGTCTGCGGCCTGTATATAGGCCTACGGTAATAAAATTGTTTAAAATAATAAAAGTGCTTTATATTTACACTTTCTTCAAATTAAAATTAGGCATACAATGAAAATGTAAAGGGGGCGAGGTGTTAGTCAACCTCCAGAAAGGGGCGATGGGTCAAAAAGGTGGGAACCACGGCTGGATCAAAGATGTTTTTATAAATACAACTATATATTTGCCTTCTTTGTCTCACTTTTGCGTATACCAAAGAGGCGGAGTCAGCACAAGCTTGATAAGTCTAAATGGCCTAATATGCCATAAAATGCACGGCCAACAGCATATATAGGAATGCGAGTATTTTTGGGGTTCGGTGGCCTGGTGCAGAGTAGCACACCAATGGCCCGGAAAGGTTAGAGATTCTGGGTTCCCACAAATATAGTCACAAATTTGTTTAAAAAAAGTAAGACTTTTTTGCGGCCACTAGTTATATCTAGAGTTTTCTAGTATTACTGATGAATTCTTCCAAAAATATATACAATATTTATTTATGTTTCGTTTTTAATTATTTTTTAATAGTATATTATATTATTATTATTTTTTTATTTAGTTTTTTGTTTATTAATTTTCTCATGCATTAATAATTTTGAATAAAAACTCACCTTCTTAAATAATATTTGGTTACAAGCATGCTAAGATTGGAAATGAGTATCTACACGAAAGGGATAGTGATTAATTTTAAGACTTAATAGCTAAACAAAAAAAATGTTTACTTCCTTGGCCTATACAAACCTCTAATTAGATGGCAACACCTGACCACGTGAGTATGAGGATGATCAATGGCAACATCAAAGCCAAGGGTTTGGAGAAGGACGTTTTCATTGAAGACCAAATCTTGAGCTAATTCGAGGTATTGCTGAAACATTTAAACAAATATTGTTATTTTACTAAAAAACATATGGTCAGAAGCAAAGGTGACAAAATCATACTCTTGGGAAAACAGATCTTAAAGTTTAGGTGTAATTGAAAATTTTGAACACAACGCTAGGAATTCTATTTGAACAATGGCAGGAGGTGGAAGCCGGGAAGTCTCTAAATCAAAATCAATAAAACTCCCAAAAATTCGCGACTTTTCAGTCCAAATTTATTCGACCATCGGGAGTTATATGTAAATGTAATGTTTATTCATATGTTGATTTAGACTTGTTAATAACTTGTAAAATTATAATTTTTTTAAGTTATTAACAAGTCTAAGTCAACATATGAATAAATATATTCATGTACATTTGTGACCTTCCACATGAAAAGGTACCAAAACTTAACTGGGCTGAATTTTCAGAAGAGCCGATTAAAAAAAGTTAAAATCGATTTTTTTTTATTATTGATTCCGATTCTTTAGTTCTTCATCTTATATTAATATGATGAAATATTCAATTAATCAGAATCGATGTATTTTATATAAAAAATTTGAAAAACAAGATTTTAAACTCATTTTTTTCAAAACTAGATTTTCATAACCAAAATTTTAAAAATTCATATCTTCCAAACAAAAAATGATAAACAAATTCTAAAAACACAGGCTTGCTCAGCAGGATGTGTTCTGCACAGAAAGCATAAAAAACAATTTTGACCCCGGTGAAGATTTGGTACCTTTTCATGTGGACGGTCACATTTACATATAACTCCCGATGATCGAATAAATTTGGACTGAAACGTCGCCAATTTTTGGGAGTTTTATTGATTTTGATTTTGAGACACTCCTTCCTGGCTTCGACCTCCTGCTAATGTTCAAATATCGTCGCTTAAGAACCAAGATGTTCTAACTCCATTTTTGAAAATTTTACAGCACGTTCATTTCTTTTTTAACTTTTCCATTGAACTGCTTTGAATGGAGTTAAAATACCAGGACCGGCCTGATTGCAAAATGCTATTTGTGCAAGGATTAACTTTGGCCCACTTTCAATGAGAGTTGTTAAATAAAACATATTGTACCTGATTTTTTTTTAAGCCTTAATAGGTGTGATGTACTGAACTTGTGTAAATAGCAAACTCCTGATTCTTGTAGTTTATTTATTGGTTTGACAGGTAAAAAATAATTATAGAAAAATCTTAAAAAATTTAATTTTCATTGAAAAGTCCATAATACTTAAATTTTGACTATATAAGAAATGTAAGGTTTTTATTATTTTTCCCTTTTCGACGCCCCCCCAGCCACTGCACAAGTCGCACACGCCTTATACCAACCCTGCATAATAATTTGGTTTTTAATCATTTTTTACTGAAATAAAATGCTGTCTAAGCTTTCCTTAATGTTAATCAAAGGAGTTAGAAAAGTAAAAAAAAAAAAAATTTAATGGAGTTAGAACAACTTTGTTCTTATGCGAGGATTTATCAATCACAGCCACTTCCACACTCGAGAAATTTAAGAATATTACTAAATTTGAAATACATTGGGCACCAGTATTAAGTGGACCCCATGTATTTTCTCATGTGATTATTCCATTGTTTTTTAAATATTGAGAAGTTTTTGGTTCAAGCCTAAAAAAAACAGAGTTTCAATCTTATTTTATAAAAACATTGAAATAATCACATAAGGGAAAGCATGGGGATCCACTCGTTAAAAAAAATAAACTTTCTTGTACTTACGTCCCTATACTTCCAAGCATGTTATTTACAGCCCTTTGTCGCTGAATAATGTTGTAAAATTAATAATTAATTTGATAAATTTTTACTCCTTTGTGAGTGAAATTTTTTTACAGATTTTTGTTCTAATCATTTACATATTCTATATATGATAGTTAATTTATATCAATAAATAAAATCAAATTATTAGTTACATAAATATTTTAAGATCTATTTTATTTATTTTTTAATAGAAGAAGAGCATTAGTAAATTCTGATTTTCCAAGAACGCCTCGATCCCTCAACTCATTATCATGTTTTGTTACAGTTGGATCTTGCTCTTCCTGAGTGTATCAATATTTGTTGTAATAGTTTTTGTTTTTGACTGTACATTGTCTGAAGATGATATCATATTCAAGTCTTTCTAAGAACTTTTTAAGAACTGTTTCCCGTTCCGCCAAAGTATCAATATATATATATATTTAGGGTGGTTTTTTTTTAATTCTTATATGCTTGGGGGTGGAAAAGATGCCATTTGATGTAAAAACAATATTTAAAAAGTTTCCACTTGATCGGAGTTTTGGATTCAGGAGGTCATTTTACTTAATTTTACTTAAGAATCTGAAGAAATTATATCGGTGATTTTTTTCATGCCGACTAGTGTTACCGAAAGTAAAGGAAAGATTTGTAGGCTGTGCGACCAGTCACACCAGATTCCCCCACCCCTGAAAATCTCTTGGATCCGTTCTTGATTTTCAGCTACTCCTGGTGGTGAAATATGGGTAATGGGCAAATATTTTGTTTAGCTAGCTAAAAGCTGTAAAAATATAAATGCAACATGCAGTTTTGGGAATGGATTTTTCTTTAAGATCAAATGAAAGTTGGAGGCAGAAGATAAACTCCGATCAAGTGGAAACTTTTCAAATATTGTTTTTACATCAAATGACATCTTTTCCACCCCCAAGCATATAAGAATTCAAAAAAATTTTTTTTCACTCCACCCTAATATATTTATATGCTCCTAAGCATTCTACTAGATATTTAAAATTCTTCTCAAGTTTCTGATTAAATAGAGTTAAGAATGCCAGCAGTTTTTTTTTTTTATTATTATACAACCAGAGGAATATTTTTCGAGATCTATGTATTTGAATAAGATATTAGTAATCGAAATACCTCAATTGGGACTTTAACTGAGTCATAGATATATTTAAAAATAACTTAATTTAACTATAACCAAACCCCGCAGCCTTAAGGGCTTTGCTGCTTAGCATACCCAGATGTCTGTCCCTCTACTGGTTTAAAAAGCGGCGGTCAAGTGAGAAATTTTTCTTTAATGTTTCTCACTTTGTTAGTAACTTGCAAGGTTAAATTGCATATAAGGGAAGTTTTATTGGTGTAGATCAAGGGTCCCGTGCACAACACACCAATGCCCTGGGAGGCTGGAGATCCTGGGTTCGTTTCCCGGAGCCATGGGGCGTTTGGTCTCGCCAATAGAAAACACTCACACTTTTGTTAAGAATATTTTTTGTTTTCTATTAAAAAAAAAGATCAGGCAAGCATAAAAATTGTTATAAAAGAGAAAAAAATACTTACATCTGACTTAATATCCAATTGAGCCTCTCTATGGAGGCAAACATGTGCTACTTTAATAACGTGTTCTAATTTGCGTGGTTGCTCTTCAACCTTTGCCGCTAAAAATAAAGATGCTGTAGCCATTGAGTTCCACGGGAACTGAGTAAATGAATGGAATACATAGAAGCGATGCATGTAAACAATAGCTGTATTGATGCATAGCTGAGTACTGTAAGAATCAAGTTAAGGAAAGTTCGAACAAAAGTTAAATCTTAAAACTAAAATATTTTAAAATTAATGATCGGATAAATCCTGTGAGTTTTTGGGCAGACTTTTCCTAAAAAGAAAAAAATTTAAACTAAAACAATAAAAAAAAAAAAAAAAAACTAGGCTAATTAAAAAAAGAAAAGTCGAAATAGAAATTTGAAAGATGACAGAAAAAGAGTAAGTAAAAAAAATCCATGAAAAACAATTTTGAAAAGTGAGAAAAAAATGACAGAGACGTAGATGTAGCTATATATATATATATATGAAAAAAAATCAAAATTTTGCGAAAAAATTAAAAATTTTGTGAAGGTGAATAAAAAATTAAAAAAAAAAAAAAAAAAAGAAATATCTGAACTAAGAAAAAATATGTCGGCTTACATATAAAAAAGGTCAAATAAAAATTTGAATTTTTATCTGGAAAAAATTTAGTTAAAAAAAAGGACAAATCAATTTTGTAAAAGGTAAAGCAAAGAGGAAAAAAGGTCAAGCTAGGATTATAAGCTGCTTGGCTTTCCTTAGAAGACTACCCTAACATAAAATTAGAACAAACATTCATCCGAATTGGAGAAATATTTGGAATTCGTCCCATCTCTTAAATAGAATTCATAGAGTTGAATTCTTAAAATTATTAACTAATATTTCGAAGTGCGATGCACAATCTGATATGAGTGATCTATTTCAAGGTTATTGCAACATATTAACTCCCTCAAAAAAGGCGTATTAAATGATTAAATATTTGGTGTTACATAACGAATTTTAAATAAAAATAATAAATTTCAATTGCTAAGACGCGTTTCTATGAAAAACAAAGTAAATAACTGCTTAATATGGTCTGTTTGGGGTCTATGACCCTGAATGGTAATATTATGAAAATGATCATCAGAGTTAATTATATTGATTTTAGAAACAATAATAATAATGAAAAATGGGGGTTTTCGTGATTTTTTGACGAAATAAAATTCATTTAAACTAAAAAAAACGAATATAATCACATGATCAATATGGCGTGGCAATAAAATCCCGATGTAATGTATGTATATTTTTATATCTAATTTATCATTTCTAGCTAGATTTTATTACTAAATTAATAAAAAAAATATCAAGGTACTTGCTGGTTAATAGATTATCCTGAAGTTTTTTTGATTTATTCTTTAAATAACACTTGAAAATAGACACTTGAACATTTAAAAACATTTCACTTTAAAAGGATACACTTTTAACCGTTGTCCCATATCTTGTATAAAATTTGCCGCTTGTTGTCTATATGATAATTCTTTATCTACATCGTAGCCACTTTTTCTGCTTGGAGTATTTGCTAGTTGTTCTTTTGTAAAATACCATTTTTCTTCAGCCGCCATTTATTCTGGCATTAAGGAGACTCAGCGATCTTGTAGGAAGTTGCAGCTCACCAAATGACTAATCGACCGTAGCCAACCTAAAAATTTAAATTCAATTTATTAAAAATTTCTATTAAAATAATTGATTTAAAATTAAAGTAAAGACAGTAGACAACTAGATACTTAAAATTAATTAAAATTAAATAAATAAAATTATATTATAACTTCTCTTTATAAGAAAATTATGTCATTAAAAAAATTGAATTATTTTTTATTAATATATAAAAATTATAAATTTATTTGATATATTAAATATATTAAAATATTTATTTTAATTTTTAAATAATATGTATAATTTAGTGAATTTTTTTTGTATAATATTGGTATTGATTTTTAGCGAAAAATGAAATCAAAATGAACAAAATGTGTTTTTGCTGAACGAGTATCGTTCTTTTAAAAGACTCGTTTCTTTTTCTCAGAGAAAAAAAGCAGAAAAATTAACGCAAAATTTGATAAAAACAGAACAAGGAAAATTTTATTTAATCTCCTAATAATTATGGCTATGCTATTCCAACAATAAATTAAAATATTTATAAAAATACAACAATATAAAATAAATAATTACAAACAATACTTTAAATTTAGAATAAATATGTGAATTTCAAACGTTTTATATATTGAAAATTTACTTTTGAATTTTCCACAATCAATTTTAATTTTTTTAACAACTCTGAGATAGGAAGACAAAAAGAATGATTGAGAGAGTTGTTCGTTCCTTTAAGGACTCGGAGAATGAACTAGTGAACTAGTTTGTTCCCTGCTAGTGAACCCGCCCAACAAACAACGCCATTTACAAGTCTATTGTAATCGTGAAAATACTTCGCTCAATTTTCAACAAAATACGGCTTGACTTCAACTCCTAATGTGAGTTTTATATATTTTTTAATAAATGCTCATGTTTCTAAGTACTTTTATCTATTTTACTATCCGAATTGTCTCTTAATTTAAATTTAACAGAATGCAAAACGCTCTATTTGAAGGGAAGTTAACATGTCCGCCCGCTAATCATGCGCTCGTTACGCACTTTTTATTTTATTCGTCATTACCAACTTCTAAGAATTGTTGTTATTAATAACATTCTGTTTATGTTATTTATTTTTCATTATTAAGATTATATAAGAAAATTACTTTGAGTATCATTTAAATATTCAGTAAAAAAATAATTATCTAGATTTATAAATATTTTTCAGAATATTCTATTTTTTTTATTTATGTTTATTTTTAACTAGATTTTTGAATTCAATTTAAATCCTTTTAATATTGCTCAAAATATTAGATTCGATCTAGTATTTATCTAATTATAAATATCGCTTGACTTTTTTTTTGAAAAATAAGAAAATTTCATTTTTTGACAGCTCGGATCTTAGCACATGTTTTCAAAATTTGTGATTAGTATTTCCGCATCTGAGACCATAAACCTATAATATAATTAGAGAATATATTCATGTTTCGTTAAATATTCACAAGTTATCTTTTAAAGACTACATGACCTCAGATGCTGAAAGACTAAAAAAAAAATATTTTTCCAAATACTGTATAAGCTAACTCACTAATTGCCCTGAGTAAAGAAACGTCTACATTTTAATAAAAAAACATCTAATTTTACCTTTAGCTGCCAGCTTATTTTTTTTTTAAACACTCCCACTTTTTTCCCATTCACACAGTCTTTTTCGGCAACTTAGGCCATATAAGACTTTACTATAATCGTTATTATGAATATATATATATATATATATTCTGGGGTCCAAGCATTCTTATTTAAGCCATTTGGTATCCAAATTGCTTAAATAGCCTATTTTATTATATAGCCAATTTAAATAAAAACTGTCACATCCAACATCATTATTATATTTAATAATCTAAACGTGTTTGATAATGCTGGACTAATTCTATATTGAAAATTTTTTGTTATTTTTACTATTCAACTAACCTAATTTTCGGACATTTTACTCATCAATTAATTTTTTTGACAGACAGGAGAAGGAGCAGGTGTAGCCAAAAAATAAAAGCCTCCGATTTAATACAATTCAATGGGACGTTAATACAATTCAATGGGATGTTTCGGGTGAATTTTATTTACCCATCTTCAGTCCTTCAAAATTGTTAAAAGTCCCCGAGTTGGGCAATACAATACTGTAAATTTATGTATCATATGTCCCCCCTAATTTTTTCAATTGACTTGAATGGATTGATTGTCTCAAACCCATTCTCATTAAAGCTATCCTGTATCTAGATTTATTTTATAATCTTATTTATGTTGCCAGTTACTAAAATTCAAATATTGTTTTAGATGGGTTTTTGCCTACGAGGGCAGGTGCTTCTGGAACCCCAAATGGAAGATTAACAGCCGATATAATTGAAGCTCTTCAAAGACCGTGTAATTATCAAGTATTCAAATGTTTAGAACAAAGGATCCCTGGCTACGATTACTGTATTAAACACATACTTGAAGATAAATCAGCTCCATATAAACAATGCACTTATATATATCCTTCAAACGCCAGAAAATGTCCAAATTCAACTCCTATCACAGAAAAAAAAGAACCATAGTAAGTTTATTTTTATTAATTTAATATTTTTTTTTTAAATTTAATATCTTTATAAAAGATATATTTTATATTTTAGTCTTTGTGCAGAACACGCTCATATGGCTCAACTGTCAAGACAGAGGATTACAAGAAAACCTCCACCACCCCAAACCGTTGAGAATATTTTAGGAGGTCTAGTACATTATGTACAAACAAAAAATAACGAGAAAACTTTGCCTCCTGAAAAAAAAACTTATCTACCTGCAGATCCTTTTGGTATATTATTTTTTATTTATTACTATAATGTAATTAAACCACTTCTGTTGAAGAAGCCAGAGAGGCTTTAATTCCAGTGAGAATGGATTATTTATTTATTTATTTTTTAATTTGCCCTCTCGACTGAGGCCATTTAGGGATATATATATATATATATATTTCCCAAAAAAATATATATATATAACAAGAGAGAGGAAGAGAGGAAGGGGAGGGGGGACCGGGGGGGGGGGGGGGAGACCCCGCGGGGGAGAGGAAAACAAACAAACACAAACCCGAACCAGAACAACACCCACCCCAAACACCCAAAACCCCCACACCCCGAAAGAGGACCACCCCCCCCGCCGCCCGACCCCAGGGGGCACCCCCCCCCCCCCCCCATATATATATAGATAGATAGATACACAACAACAAAAAAACCGACTACCCAATACTGCTTCGAAATCACTCAAATTATATCCTACACTCTTCGAACATCTAATACAATTAATTATTAACAATGTATTTTGTCCATGAATATTTAACATCGTAAATACCTCCAAGTATCGACTATGAGAGAGATTAGTCCATTGAAGACAACCTCTATTACTGTATAATATATGTCTGTTTAAGACTTATGTACTCTTGAAAGACTGATGATGGCTCAGTAAATGCCCCTATACCAAAACATCCTGAATAAAGAGTTTATTTAATAATAGAGACTCTTTTCATTTGGCTGCAAACCTTACTATAATTAATCTAGAAAACAGTAACGTAATATTTATAATTACATCTAATATATTGTTAATTGTTTTATTCCTATTTTTTTTTCTTTTAGATCAGATTGATCCCTTTAGAATAAATGGACAATCTTACCGAATCCTTGACTATGCCAGTGAATCTGACAGCGATCAAGAGCCAACTATTCTTAATGATATGTGGAAAGGACTTGATGAAGCTGATTCTGATCCTGAATCTATTGATACCCCAATGGAAGATCCTTTAAAGCAAGTAAAAAAATTAAATAATTTTATTTACATCTTTGATTAACCCGCCCTAGATAGATAGGCTGCTAATGAGTTCATTTTTTTATTCATATCAAACACAATAAGCAAATGTAGACTTATAAAGAACCATGTTAATTAGAACTAGACCTTTTCGTATATATCTAAGATGATTTTTATTTTCCATAGATACTGCGGCGTATATACGGCTGAAGAAGTTACACTTTTAACTAAAGACAAACTTATTCGTCTACAAGGTTTATATATTGATCAATTTAGAAGACTTCAGCACCGTTTAAGAGAGCGAAGAAGAAAGTATTTGCATGCACTTAAGAAAGAAAAAGAAACTCTATGTAAATATTCTTTTTAACACAGTTTTTTTTAATAATGATATTTTTTAAAAACTATTAATTAATTGATTTGATTTTGGGCTCGACTCTCAAGAAATCATTCACTCGATATTATTATTATTCTCACTTATTTTCACTTAAAATAGGGGTTAGACTCAACAAAAAATCAAAATTTTGGTTAAATAGCAATTCTTGCGAAACCATTAATTAGTCTAATAAAAAAACACTGCTCTTAAATGAAAACGTAACGTAACACTTTGTTTCTTTTTAAGAAGACCTGTCCTAATCTATCTTAATGATACTGTAATTTATTAAACATTTTATATGAAACTATATATATAGAGATAACTTATACAATTCTAAGTAAATTTAAAACAAATCCATATAATTTTAATAAATAATTACAATTAAAATAAAACAAGGCAAAACTATTGAAATTTTTTTATTAACGCCAAATTTCTAAAATTTTAAGATAATCTTTCCATTTCAGTTTTTCTTTGTCTATTTTATTGGAAATTCTTATAAAATCAAAATTTTGAATTAATATCCAACTAAACATATCGTGATTCTGTTGATTTGTCCCTCAAATTGAAAATCGACATATTTTTCTTTGTTTTATTTAAATTGTTTTAAAATGATATGGATTTGTGTTAAATTTTCTTTGAAATGTATAAGATATTTCATATTAAATGTTTAACAAATTAGAATATCATTAATGTAGATTAGAACAGGTCTTCATAAGAAGCAACAAAAGGTTGTGTTTTTTTTTAACTCTAGGTGTATTTTTAAGGGAAAAGTGATATTTTATTTATTAAATATTTTTTTTTTAGGTAGTATAAGTAATCAACCTAAAGAAACATCAAAAGAAAAAAAACTGTATAATAAATTAAAAGCTATGAATAGATACCATAAAAGAAGTGGAGTAGATGCCATTCTACATAAAAAATCCTTGGAAAGGAGAGCACAAGTAATTTCTTATTTTATTTTTATAATTGAATATTTTTTATAAAATGAAATAAATTTATGAATGTGAATTGATTGCAGGCTACAGATGGAGTAGCATTCAGACCTGGCCCAATCTCCAAATGTATTTTTACAGAAGGTGGTGTAAAATGTGGAGAAAAATCTTTGCCTGTAGCGAAATATTGTTTCAAACATATTTTAGAAGATCAATCTCAAGTTTTGTTCAGAGCTTGTGGAAGTGTCCAAGCCAATCTCAAATGTAAAGAGCCAATTTTTTCAATTTTTGATGATGGAACTTGTGCACTCCATAAGACATTAATTCCAAAATATTCAAAGGAAACTAAAGCAAAAAATAATGTAAGTAGTGGCAAAGTCCATCCGATTAAACGTTATCAAAATAAATATAAATATATTAGAATGTATTATAAAAAATTGAGAGCAGAAGAACTTGTAGTTTTGGTGTCCCTTACAAAAATGATTTGACAAAATATAAATTTATGCCTGTTAATTCAAAATTGTGATTGTAATTAACTTTCAAAAACGCACCCCTTAATAACTACGTTTAGAGCCAGTCCCTGACTTGCCAACTTATGTACTTCGAAGAAAATACCTCCCTGCTTTTCTTAGGCCACTTAACTCATTTTGAACAAAAATCGACCTCATTCGCTGAGATGACAGAAATATATATATAGTTGTGTTACTGCAACCGACCAAAACGGATTCGCCCGAACTCCTGCAATGAAAAATACGAAAAGCAAATAGCTTTTTTCGTGAAATCGGCAAAATTAACCATTAAATTTTGCCCATTTCGTGAATTGTCGTTTCTCGTTAATATTTATCACCTAAAAAAACTTTTTGTTCAATTAATAATAACTTTTGTATAATTAAAATCTTAATATTTATATTATTTCTGTCTAAAGGGCTGTTCTTAAAACAAATATTTTTTTTTAACAAAAATATATGTTGGAAGTTTGCTTCTTTATAGAGCTGGTTCTTCTAGCAAGAATTGGTAGTTAATGTGCACATTAGTTATCGTTCAATAAAAATCCTGAAAATAAAAAAATATCATTTATTTTTTTATAAAATTCTTGCTAGAAGAACAATATATAGAGAAAATCTATAAAGAAAAGAAACTCTATAAGCTCTATAAAGAAGTAAACTTCCAACACATTTTGGTCTATGGTCTCTTACAACTTCCTAATTTTTATTTTTTTTTATTTGTCTTCTCAGCTACTGAAGTCATTTAGGGTTATATATAGAGATATTTATTTTATTTATTTGTACAGCCGCTGATGAAGAAGTGCTGTTAAATGCCATCGAAATATTCGGAGAAAACACTCTAAAAAGTTTTTTCTCATTGCCAAGAACCTAACTTACACCTTTCATCTTATATACCACTTGGCACGCCACATCCTTTAGTATGTAAATAAATTTCTTAATTTTTTTAAAATTCTATTTGAAATTTTTAGGACCAAACGAGACATTCACGAAAAAATGGTAAAAGAACAAAGAAAAAATATCCTCCAACTGAAATTAATATTAAACAAGAGGCTGCCAGTTTATCTTTGCCATTTTCGGAAGACGGAGTTATAAATGAAATAGAAATAAAACAAGAAAAAGAAACCTATGAAAGTGATACAAATGAACAACGAATTTTAGCAGAAACTGAAGAATCTGACTCTGACACGCAATTAGACGAGTCCAATTATTCAATCAAGTCTGAATCGAATGATATGAACAAAGAGTTAGCTTTAGTCCCAATGGAGCCAATGGAGCCAATGGAGTTTGAGGATATTGGAGCAAAAGAAGAAGTAATAGAAGAAAAAACCAAATCTATTTTAGATGCAATCTCGGAAAAAGATATAATTGAGCAAAATCTAAATCCTTTATTTGAGGAAAACATTTCTGAACTTATGAATTCCAAATTAGACGATAATATTGACAATTCAAAACCCGGGCTTAAGGAGATTTTTTCTGAATATGCACATTCCAAATCCACACTTAAAGGTCAGGAGTTTGAAAATCAAGTAATTAAAGAAGATAAATTATTAGTGGACATGCCTCTTTGTGAAGATGATTCGGTCAGTTGATAATATTATAAAAATACCTCCATTCATTTTGTTATTATTACAATTAATATTTTATTATTAATATTACAATAATTAGAATTCCGATCTCATGTTGCTTATATTTTCATTTAGAATTTAGAATTTTTTTTTAAATATATCGTTTTATGAAACTTTTTTATTAATTTGTCTCCTAGCATATCAAGGAGCTGGAAAAAATAATTATTATTTAAAAGAAAGTGTGAACAAAGAGAATTAAAATTTCCCATTCATTGGCGATATTTCACAGTTCATTATTACGACTTATTGTTTATAATTCATTGATTAGATATCTGTAATCATCAGATATATAGTTATGCGAATATTTGATAATCAAACATTACAATTTTTTTAGCTGTCTTCAATTCTGACAGCTTGACAATCATCAAATAATTATAAATATGTTACGCCGAATTGACGAAATTGCCTATTTCATGAAATCGGCAAAAATTTTGCCGTTTTCGTGAATTCGGCAAGCGCTCTGCTGAGTTAACGAATTAGTCAATATTCTTTGTTAGTTTTGCCTATTTCAGCAGCCATTTGCTTTTTCGTGTTTATCATTTCTCGATTATATTTAGCATCTAAAAAAAACTTGAATAATGCAATCTTAGTTGAGATTATTAAGATAATTAATAAAATAAAGTAAAAATTTAATTAAAAAATCTTTTATTGGCCAACTTTTTGTTTCGGAAAAGCCGTGCCTCATTCAAGGAGAGACGGATTATGGGGTAGTTTAGTAATGGTTTATAATATTTTATGTTATGGAGAACACATCACCTTCGTGTGTGATGGCCAGATTACCCTCAAATCCTACAGGGGCTCTATTTGCTGGTGTCGGATCATTATATACTCGATGGACCATGCCAGTCTGTACCAACGGACACATGGTCATCATAAATATGGGGCCAGATTTTCCCATGGTCGGAGTATGCCTTCGCCTGTTCGCTTGTCACAAATATATTTTTTTATTTTTGTGTTTTACGGTCTGAAAATGTTAAAATTAAAGATTTTGTGAAACCAACTAAACATGTCCCCGTGGCCATAGCCCGGCAGCAGTTTAGTGAATATCTGTGCCGCACGATTAATTGATTCCGCCGGCAACGGTACCCAATTGGACAAGGTGGAATTTGATTCCACTTCCCAATGATCTTCCGCTGTCCAGAAGCTGAGAGAGCTCGTTGAGTTCAGTCCGCACAAAAACTCTAGAGAAAGTTCATGTTTAGACCTCACCCTAAGAACATTACTCTGCATGCTAGTACATCCACCAAAGTGGACATGTACCCAACAATCGTTGGCTAGCGTGGATGTTAAAGTCAAAACCATTGCACTACGATATCCGACCCTTCCAGGCGAGACCTTGTGCGTAAAAGAATTTTTGTCACACCATTCACGTTTATATTCCGTACCAGAATACATCATCGTTGCTCTTGATGTAGTACCTGTTAATCTTAGGCCTGTAAGGCTGTTGGATATGTTGTATTTGTCATCACATTGATAAAAATTGTTAAATAAAAATTTTGATGCGGTGTTTTGGATTATACTGGTTCTCATGGTTGGCACCAATGGATCCCAATGTGACTCGGGATTTAAACAAGAACTGTCCAATGGTGTCGTATCCGAAAACTGGCTCCAACCGCATAAGTGAGACACATCATGTAACACGTAAGAGCAAAACAGATGATTTTCGCTCTCCGCTGACTGGGCTGGGACGATTAGTTTTTGAGATTCTAATTTTATAATTTTGTAGCCGTCGCCTTCAAAACCTTCGTCGATCATTTCCTTGCGGATAGCACCACTCCCGTCTTCGAAAAGTTCCATAGTTATAGACGTTTTAACGTCTAATCGGATCTGTTCATAAAATTTTGTAAATGTGCTAAATCCGCCTATTGAATAACATTCGTCTGTTACCACCTCAACCGGGCCGGTAAAAAACGCACATCCAGAGCCAGAAAAGCCCTGAACAGTAAGTTCAATTATATTTGTAATTCCATGGCCGCATACTTGTGAACATTCACTACTCTGTGACAAATTTGCTGAACCCGCTGGGTATATCCAGGTCGTGGAAGAGCCAACAGGTTTTACATAATATGGTACTAATTTTTGAGGAGAATAAAAATGTTCTTGCTGTATCTCCTTTATTTGTCCCAGGTAGGGTTCTATTTGAATACAATCGTCTATGTTAACGTCTAGGTATCTTACAATGCCTGACGCCTTTCCCATCATATGATCGACAAGGTGCTGACTTCGTATGTTGTTGACACTGCAATCAGCGTCGACCGTCCAGTGTGTGGTATAAGAAAACCACAACCAGAGACAATCTCCAATTAACCAAAGTTAGAGAGAAAATGATTAAATAAATGTAGCCTTCCCCTAAGATAAGGTAAATTTTGTCATATAATTTGTTAATCTTCTCGAATTTTGAATGTTTTCGAATAGAGCACGCGCAATATTTGTCTTTAAAATGGTTTTCGTTGTCGCTTGGTCCCTGACCAGCACAACAGTGGCCGAAAGAGATTTTATTGGAACATTTCTTGCTAGTTCCATCTGTAAATACAAAATCACTATGTGATGCAAAGATAATTAAATTTTGAAGAATTGTGTTGTCACTATAACTGGTTTTCAGACAATCCCCCCAATATCTTGCCATAAATGGTAAGAAACATCTCATGCAAAGAGGCTGGTTGGTAAACGCGAGGAATATGTCCGACTCAGCATGACATCCGGCACTACAAGTAGTATTAACAAGGCCGACGCCACGCAGAACGCCAGATTCAAGATGAGTTCCCGGATTCGTGAGAACACATCCAAAGCCTTTTCCAAAAGGTGGATCTGGAATATTATGCCGACAAGAAGTGTCCTGATCCCATTCCATTGTACCGGAAGTGCAAGATTTTCCGTTACCATCAGATGCATAGCCATGTTTACGCCACTTGTCGTTGTCAGTGCACCCTGGCTCTTGACGACGTCTAGTGACGAAGTTTTTTGATATCATCTTTGACGACCACGCTCTACGCATGTCTTCCACCTTGGTAGGGCAGGTATCATAATTTAATTTGTCCATTTTCACCTCTTGATTTTGATAATGCGATAGTCTGTCAACTAAAGCATAACCTTCTTTTCTGCAGGCTTTAAGAGAATTTAATTTTTGTTGTAGCAAACCAACTAAAATGGTTTGCTTAGAAATGTATTGTGTTAATTTTGTTCTAGCTTCTTTGGTATTGCTATAGCACATTCTCATTTTATGAAGTTTTAGGAGTTCTAAAGATAATTTAAAAAAATAAGAATGTAAAAATTGGAGCTACTTGAGCTCCACCTTTAAAGTGAACAACATTCGGCTATTTCCCTCATTCTTCGGCCTTCAACTATTGTTCAATGCGTGTGCGAAGAATATTTGTGAAAATAAAAGCATAGAATAAGCTACTGGCGATGCCTATTTCCTGAAATAGGCAAAAGTTTTGTTGCCGAATTCATGAAAACGGCAAAATTTTACAGAATATATGAAATAGACAATTTCGCCAATACGGCGTAAGATATATAATATTCATATCTATTGAGGCTAATGGTGAACTCAAAATACTCAAAAAGAGATTTTAATTTTCAGATAATGCTTCTTTTTATACTTTTTTAAAAATTATCATTAATTACAATTTATATGCATCTTTTACTTCATATCTACAAAAACTAGAGTCGTATCTAAGGTACCCTAAAAAAGATTTTGAAAAAAATTATATTTAGAAAAAATTTATCTATTAAAAATTTAGAAATTTCTTCACTTTCAAACATAGTCAATAATACTGTAAACTTGTTCATTTCATTAATTTATTATATCACCTTAATCTTTTTAGTAATATAACATTCTATATAAATCTGAACAAATATATTTAACCAAAGAATTTAATTTTAATAACTTTTTTATTTTACCCTCAAATTTCCTTATCAAAAAGCAACTAATGATATTTTTTTTTTTATAATAAAGAAAAGGCGGAGCCCCCCAGGCTTGGCGTAGTTGGTAGCGCGCCTGCCTTGCATACCAAGGGTCGGGGGTTCGGATCCCAGGCAGTCCGAGGATTTTGATACCAAATGGCTTTTCTGCCTGGATCTCCAGGAGCAAATACTTTGAAATTTAGTCGAAATTAAGGAGCAATTTTTCAAGTCTTTACCTTTATAAAATTTATGTCCTGAACCCCACATTATAAATTTCTCGGTAAGTCTATGGCTGATTAACAAATTTTTCATTAATTAATGATTATATGATGAATATTTAATTTTATTGACTGCTTTGTGAGATTTTAATTTCATAGGGAAAAAAATTTTAGGGAAATATACGTTTGAAGCCTAAAGGACTCGGTCCCCTTATTCGGAAAAAATTAACAAATGATATTGTATATTTTTATTTTTTAAATTAAGAATTTAAAGCCTGGAAATTTTATCCCCCCTGACTGTAGAGTGCCCTGATCTCACAACAAGGGCGGATACAGGGGGTAAAGGGGTAATTACCCCTCCCTCCCCCGAAATTTGAGAAAAATATTTTTTTTGGGAATAAAAATTGTATTTTTAATATAAAATTTTAAAAACTAATACTTAAAAAATTTGATTTGTATTAGGGTCCGACCGAAACAAGATTTTCAGCCGAAACCGAAACCGAATATTCGGCCTCAACCTTAGTTTCGGCCGAAACCGTAACCGAAACCGAAACTTGTATTTCCTATAAAAATTTTTTTTCATTTTAGCTTTTTTTTTTTTTTGAATTTTTTTCCCTCCCGTGAAAATCATTTTACCTTTTTTTTTTTTTTTTTTTGCATGCGAGTCTCATCCCATTTTTTCAGACTCTGGTTTCGGCCGGCCGAAAGGTTCGGCCACTTTTTGGCCGAAACCGAAACTACGGCCGAAACCATGATTTTTGGCCGAAACTGGCCGAAACCGTAACCGAAACCGAATATTCGGTCGGTTCCTAATTTGTATATATATTCTGATAAACAACTACAGAATGCACCTTTAAATTACTGATAATAAGAGTGCTGTGCGACCAGTCACACCAGATTACCCCCCTCCCTCCCGAGAAACTCTTTTGGATCCGCCACTCAGGGGCGGCGCGTCCACTAGGCGAACTAGGCGGCCGCCTAGGGCGTCAACCTGGAGAGGGCGGCAAAAAGGGAAAAAAAAATTTGGTTCCGCGGGCTGCAAAAATTTTGCGCTTCTAAAAAAAGGTAAAAAATTTTTTCGGACGGAAAAAATTTTGGTTCCGCGCAAGAGAAAATGTTCCGCGGGCGGCACACGGGAAAAAACTTTGGTTCCGCGGGCGGCAAAAATTTTGTGTCTCTAAAAAAAGGTAAAAAAATTTTAGTTCCGCGCAAGAGAAAATATTCCGCGGGCGGCACACGGGAAAAAATTGGTTCCGCGAAAAAAAAAAAAAAAATTTCGCAGAAAAATTTTTGAGATCAGGGAAAATTTTAAGGGAGGGGGGCGGCAAATTAAATTTTTAAAGTTTTTTTTTGGGGGGGGGGCGCAAAAAAATATCTTGCCTAGGGCGACAGAATAGCTTGCGCCGGCCCTGCCGCCACTGTCTCACTTTAAAATCTCAAAATTTAAATTTTGATGCATTTATCTGGATCAATTTCTAAATTTTCTTATTCCCTAATCTCATCCTACTGGGTTTTAATTTAGTCACTCATCCTCCTCAGAGTATGAAAAATGTTACCCTATTTGAATCCCTAAATAAAAGATATAAAAGTAGTATAGTAAACATTAAAAGCAAACGGCCAGAGAAAGATAGACATAGACAGACGGGTCATTTATTGCCGCAGACGACGCGCAGACAGACAGTCAGCCCCCCTCTTGCCGTCGTCGCGGTGTCGGGAGGTCACGTGACGCGCGCGCGGGGCGCAACGCCGTGCATACGGGACGGGGACAGTTCATTCACAGACAGGGGAACAGGGAACAGCGAACCAACGCAAGAGTCCGTTCTGTACATGCTCTCTCTCTCACTCTCACTCGAAGACTCCTTTTGCTCTTGCCTAAGCTTGCTTCAAGGTCCCCTCTCTCACTCACTCTCACACACACACAGTATATTCTTTCTCACTCACTCCCATATAGACAATATATTCCTCCTAAATCTAACCCTAACTAATCAAATAAATAAGTACCAAAAAATACAAATGAGAACGTTAAATATATCAACAATAAGTGAACGTTAAAATTTAAAAATCTATATAAATATATATACATATATATATATCCATATAACCTCAAAAAAATTTTCCTAAGTGCATCATCATGAAATTTTTATTTATTATTCTAAAAGGACCACAATTATGGTAAGTATTTTTAAATTTATACACCAAATTTTATATGTGATTGATAAGTGAGCTGTCAAAATTCTAATATATAAAACAAAAATTGCTGCTGCTGCTTATTAATCAATAATTTTATTTATTATCGTTTTTTTTTTTTTTTTTGAACATTTATCTAAAATCTGTCTCTCTCTTTTCATTTTAGGAAATAAAAATAATGCCAGATGTGATAATGAAGCGAAATCAACAAATTTTAAGATAATAATAATAATTTCACCACAAGTGACCTGTCAGAACCTCAATCGCCTAGGTTCGAAAAAAAAGATTTTATCGTAAAGAAGAAATTATATATATAGAAAATGTTTTAAAAAAACAATTACTTCTAAAAGACTGAATTTGCTGCCTGATTCATCATAGAATGGACACTTCTTTCATTTTGTTAATTTTCATCCTAATAAATTATGCTCAAGGTAAGATTCACAACATATTTGCTTTTACGTTTTGTACACATTATTAATGATATTCATACAAATGAAATGGAATTGATAAATAAAAATACGGAATCTTTTCTTAATGATTTATAATTAAGGCGAAGTTTCTTTATCTTTGGGTTATAAATATGAAAATTGCAATTTTCTTTCATTGTAACAAATTATGCAATTATATACTTGATTTGAAAGAATTTGAGACATGCCTTTGGCTTTTAAATGAGATTCGAATTATATATAATTTTATTAAGATCAGAAGTGAGTAAATGAAAAATTTTATTTATTTTTTCTCTTCTTCGTCTGGAACTGTCAAAATGTTCAAATATACATTATTATTGGTAGTTCCGAAGAAGAGAGGGACCATCCCTCACCAAAAAAAAAAAAAATAAAATAAATTTTTTTATTTATTCAACTCCTATTGATTGAAACCTTTTCTGAATTAGAAAATCTACACCTTAAATTCACTATTAAAATTCTACTTTTATTTGAAAATTTCTCAAGTCATATCGCAGTTCTTGTTAAGGCATTTTCAAAAATTTTTTTTAAAGAACCTTTAGAAAATTCTTCTTTCTCTATAGCGTTTTTTAGAAAATTCTTATATATCTTCTTTCATTATAAATATATATATATAAAATCATAGAATGAGTATTTTCTGCAAAAAAAATGAAATTTTAGCCCCCCTCTCTCAAGTGTTTACTTATATTAATATGATTATTTCATTTTTTAATGTTACCTTTTATGGTTCAAACTTAAAAACGAATTTCAATAAAGACTTACATCTTCTTTTATAAATACAATGATATTATCACATGAGAAAAGAAAGCCCACAGATATGCTTTAATATTGACCCTCATTGCACCACCAAATTTTTGCTTGAAGTTGTGGCTGTGATGTGATTATAAGGAAGGGATGGAGATATCAGCCAAATTGGAATGCTCGGGGTTCAAGAATAAGACGTTTCCACCTGAATTTATTTGGCCATCTTCACTTATTGGAAATTATACACCTAATGCAAGTGCATATGTGATTGAACCAGAATTCATCAATAATATTTGCTTCATACAAAATATGACTCCTGTGCCCAAGATCAAATTTTGGTTAATTTTTAATTTCGGACACTTACATATCAATTTTCATTAAGCTCTGGACAATTTCTGAAATAGTTTGACATCTTGACCGATTTATTTCATTCCTGTATTATATTTAAACATTTTTAATATTGAACTTGGGTATATTTGGGTATATTTATACAAGTATTGTATTTTTAAATAGTTAAAACAAGTGGTTAATTTTTATTTGATTATTTTTAGTTGTTTTCTGTGCTCATGACTTTTCTCTATATAATAATTTCATTATTTTCTAAAAGAAGATGGAAATCTTTATTAGAAATTTTCTAGATTGAACCACATAACTTTCTATTAAAAATATTTCAAATTAAAAAAAAAACCAATGAACTAATCACATGTAAAACTAACCCAAGGGTGAGCTTTAACTTGGCACTCACAGTAGGGGTAGTTCAACTCCCCTAGTTTTCCCTGTCGTTGAACGTTAATTAATCTCCTAGGGTGATTTAATATTTTGCCCTCTCTCAATTCAAAATCATAATATTTTCATTATTAGATTATTTGTACTTGACTATTTCATGTATGATAGGATAAAAGCATGTCTTATATAAGAACATCTTGAAGGTGCAATGCTTATCACTGTCTAGACGTCCAAGAGTCTATTGAATAAACACAGCAGGTTTTCTCAATCTTAAAAAAATTGCCCTCTTTCAAAAATTTGATGAATTTTGATTTGTTACCTTATTTTTGGACTCGTAAAATGAATTTAAACTTTTCCTTTAAAATCGTATGCCCGGAGTTGAAGACTTAAGTCAAATCAGTCTTGGATTATTATTTTATTGTTCACGTTCCGTTTATTCAGATTCAGAAAAATTCACATATTAAAGAAATTTATTTCAAGTTCATTCCTTAAAACATTTAAGATATTCAAATTATCTATGATATTGCTACGTTACCCGTCAATGCGTAAATAATTACAAGTAGTATATATATGTATAAAATTGAAAATTGTGAATTTCTATAAAACATATACATAGATACATTTCATTTATATATATATAGGCCTATATAGAAGATAGATATATAATCGTAGTGCCCATCTGTTACGCCGAGTTTGATCCACTTCCCTTTGAAATTTCCAAATGAAATTTTGCACTCTTATAGAGGAGAGTTCAGGAAAAATACTAGAGTCTCCAAAATCTCAATTGGGGGGGGGGGGGGGGAGAAGGAGCTCAACATATTCCTAAAAATTCAGAATTTCCCATTGGAAAGCATTGGTTTCTAAAAATGACCAGACATTTTTTCTTTTCTTTAAGTGAGGGGGAAAAAATAGGGAGTGGTTTTTAATTGGAGATATTGATTAATTCTCCAAACGAACATGGTTTCCAAAATAGAATTCAAAATCTCCTATTCATTCGTCTCTCAATAATTCAATCAATAAAACATCATGTTCATTTATTTAATTCATTAATTGATAATATCACTAAATAAAAAATAAGTGATGTGTTAAACATCACAGAGTTTTGTTCTTATCTTACTTTAATTATGAGGCTTTTCCAAACCGCGGCCCGTTAACTACATGAGATAAATATTTTATGAAATTAAAATATATTTAAAATAAATTATATAAATAGATATTATTAGCATTAAAATTTAAATGATTCATAAATGATGTATCATTAGGGTGGCTCTTAACTACTACTGCTGAAAAATTTGTTAAGACTTGTTTGATTCAACGCTTTGTAGACATCATATGTATGAAATTTTTCTTAGAAGCTTTATTGAGAAAAAAATGGGTAAAACTACAGTCTGCCTTGATGTTTAAGAAATTTCAAAAGGCTTGGCCTAAAATCTATGTTCATAATTTCCGATCCTGAAAATGAGAAGTTCATGAGACACTTGAATCAGGGCTATATCTCGAATTGTTGACTTTAAGCGAACAGCACCTAGAGAGAGGATTATAGTGAATTTTTAGAATTTACAGCTATTTTTCTTGGCGAAACACTATCTAGTGGAATATCCGTGTTCCGTGGGCCTTCCATCATGCGAGGTGGATGGCAAAAGCCGTTTATTGTTTGAAAATCTCTGTTTTGTGATGAATTTGTTTTATTACAAAAAGAACAGAATGCAATTTGTAATATTTTTATTTTCATTGTGAGTGTGTATATCGAAGCATGTGTTTTGTGCGCCTTCTGCTGCCAAAGCTCCTTATCAGCATTTCAGGGTTCTTTCAAAACTTTTTGCATATCGAACTATCGATCTTGATATCTCTCATGTTGCTTTACAAAAACTAAGCAATCGTTTATGGTATTTGAGCCCTGAAGTTGTCGTAATGCTTTCTTTGATCCAAATTTGCCATTTGAATCGAAAATGAAAATGGTCAATGCTTTAAATCGCGAAACAGATAAATAAAAAATCTGAAGCCAATACGAATACTAGTCGATGAAATCCCAAAAATTACGCCTAACCTTCGAGTAAAAAAATGAGTTTTTAATTAGCTATCTGAAATATAAGGAATGCTTTGTAAAGTTAGCAACTTAATAAAGGCATCATTTATAAAAGTTATTAAAAATTAAAATTAATAAAATAAATATTAAAAATTAAAATAATTATTTAAATCTAATTAATTTTATCAAAAATTTAAAAATTTTCAAAAAAATAAATAATTAAGACTTGTGTTCCTAATTTTGCCCCTTAGTTGAGCCTTATATCGAACTACTATCTACTACTACTATCTAGGCTCAGATTTAATCATATGATTAGCTTAACTGTATGTGAAAAGACTCGAAAGTCATAATCAACTAGCTTATTCGAGGGATAGCTAGTTAATTAGAAGTGAGCAATCGGCTTTTATTGTTAGTTTGTCAAATGACCACTGATGGCGGAGTCGTCAAAATAGAGACAGGCTCATTGTTGCCTTCAGGAACTTTTTCTTATCTTGTCATTTACAAAGTTTTATTTTTCTAGTGGTGTTTTTTCTAGTTTTATTTTTCTAGTGTGTGTTTGTTTTATTAAATCAACACTGATTTTTAAGTGAAGTAAGTTTTATTTAATTTCAATTTTTAATATTTGATATTTGATAAACGCCAAATTAAATTTTTTACTTCATAACCTATTCATAAACCATTATTAACTTATAAATTAAAAATTTGAATATCAATAATAATACAAAATTCGTATCTTTTAAAAAATTATTATAAATATATGAATTAAAACCCTTGGTTTTATAATTTATTAAAAATAGAACTCTTAAATGATTAATTTATTTAAATTTTTAATAAAAATACTTTAAATATATATAGGTATTACATATATTTAATTCATTGAGTTTTTATCAGGCACTCCGGATTACTATAATAAAATTTCAACAAATATACTCAACAATAAACAGAATATTTTTTAGAACAATAAACACTATCTAATGAAATCTCAATATAAGAAACTTTTCGGCTTTAGATAATTTATGAGCTGAAACGAGCAGCCAAGAATATTTTTTAATTCCATAATTTATTGAAATCATCTAGTTAAAGTATTTCTCACGAAACCTTATAAAAAATTTTTTGTGTCCCCTGGAATCCACCCCCACATACACTTCAAGATAATAAAAATCTCACCCAAAAATGTAGCTAATTTTTTTTAAACCAATAAGGTTTTTTGACAAACATTTCTTTCTAACTAGAATACTTGTTACTTATGAGAAATCAAATAATCTTGATTTGTATCTAGTTAGAAAACAAGTTAGAGAAATTTTTTTTCATAGAATATACTCTTGATGTCTGTGTCTGGTTTGCCGTGGTCGTCGTCGGCTAATGAATGTCGGATGGAAGGCGTTACTTGTACCGAGTGCATGTATGAGTGAGCCTGTATGAACAAATGGGGGGCCTGGTTGCCCTCGAACCCGAAGGCTCAACGGAGGGGGGCAATTACAGAATCGGTTCAAGTGAGCCTGGGCGGCTTCAGTTTAACCTTGGTTCAATCTCTCTCTCTTTCTCGGTTTGCCTTGCAGTTGCAAGTACCCGAGAGGAAAGGATGCACCCTGCGACCGGTTGCAGTGCAAAAAAAATTTAATAAAAAAAAAAAGAAATGTTTACGCAACATCCTAGGTGGAATAGGAACGCTTTGTGTTGTTCCCACACCCACCAACGCAATTTGTTGTTTGTTCCTCCCCACCACCCCCACCTCTACAACAACAACACTATCGAATCATATAAAAGTAGAATAATCAAGGTTAAAAAATAAAATTAAAGTACTCTGATTCACTGGCATAATTTCATCAATTCCATTCGATAAATAATAATAAAAGTAAACTAGATGGAAATTATTATTAATTTGGATAAAAAATCAATATATCCGCTTTAAATGTCGAAAAGTTGAAATTTTAATTACATATTAATTAAAATAGAAACTACTTATCAAGCTGACTTCAGCGAAGGCTATAAATAAACGATGTCGAACGATTTGAAAGTTGGCCATATAGACTGATGAGCAAACGACATATGTACAAATTTTATATTTTATATATAAATTTTGTATATGTTCATACACTGTATAAAACAACTCTATATGGATCTCGATGGTGTACACATTGAGATTGCCAATATATTCTCATAAGATCTGAAACGAAGATGGCATTATCTAATTAAAATTTTTCGCAGGATCATATACATATAGAAGGAACCGGAGAATAAAATCAGAGCAAAATAAAAAAAAAATGATTTTTTGGAAGGCCCGTGTCAATCAATATGTTAAACAATAC
>JAKCPI010026034.1:0-11454 GCA_023213315.1 Euborellia annulipes | reverse complement strand
TGTAACTACAGAATTTAATAGGGACCAGCCAGGCCCTCCGGAGGATAGCTACTCCCATGGCGAGGATGGCTGGTCCCATGGCCCCCCAGCCAAATTCTGTAGTTACGCCCATGCCGCTCCTTTAGCCTCTTATTGTTTAATAATACAACAGCCACTTTATTTCTTCAATCTGATTTGATATTAATTTAAAAAAAAATGTAATGTGAGATCAATTCGGAGTTCTGATTATCACACGGTTGTATGAATACAAGGACACGTTTAAAATGATTGCCAAGGCAAAAAAAAAATATAAAAAAAAAAATTATATCTGCCTAATCTAATGTTGTTCTTTGCCCGCAGGATCACAAGAGGCACGTGAGTGCCTGTATATGGCACGGAGCGTGGGGCACATTTCAATGCAAGCAGCCCAGGAGGACCCTTCCTCAGAGGACTACCAGGCAGGCGACATACAGGTAATCACCAGCCTTATCTTGCTTATCTGATAATTTATCTAGACCTACCCATACATTGTTTTGACGGCCAGCCTGGTCTGAAGCTGACTTGGAATTACATTTTCTTGCTTTTAGATTTGTTTTTAAAAAAATATTACTGTCTTTTTATCGATTTTATCGTTCTTTGACCCTCTACAAATATCTCCTCCGAATTGGTTCATTCTTTTGTTGCATAAAAGTTTAGTATTGCAATATATAAATAAAAGTCAATGATTTTTGGAGATAGCAGGGCTGACAGGGCTGAAAATTCATCATTATTATTATTTTTTTTTTTAAATTATTATTTTCGTTTAAAGTCATTTTTACTTTCTCTAACCTATATATTTAATTTATAGTCAGAAAGTATTGCGATCATGTCAAAAATTCGAAGTCGAGATTTAGATGGATGTACTTTTTGAGGACCCCTGAGTCCAAAAAAGTGGTTTTCTTGGTTCATGGTCTATCTGCGAACAATATATCTCAAGTACGAAAAGAGCTAGGAGGTTGAAATTATTACTTATTTAAGTCAGATACCTCCCTGGCACGTGACACGAAGCTTTTGAACAGAATTATCCAAAAAGTACAAGTATTTTACTAATGTACTTTTTCAGTTTTTTTGATTTTCTCAAAATTGGTTCTAACGATTTTGATTAAAATACATATTTCTAAAATTTATCTCCACCCAAATCTTTTAAAAATATAATGATAATTTTATTTTAATGAAGAAAATTTCAAAAATGGATCTTTTTTCGGTAAATTATTATTTAATGAAAACAAAAGTGACGTTTCGATTCTAGGTTGGAATTGTTTTCTTCAGAATATTTTATTTTTATGACAATTTTTTGTCCTCTTCTATCCTGGCCATCTTCTAAATGGGATATTTTTCTCTTTGATTTTTTTTAAATTTTTGTAAACTTTTTCCCGCTATGATTACACATCACCCCCCACTTATTTATTGCCCCCCTGAAAAACCAAAACGCTCACTTGGGGGCGATAACCCTCAGGTTGGAAACCACAGTATTATATAATTAGTTATTGGTATGAAATAAGGCAAATGAATAACTCGCAAGCATTTGGTTTGTCGGTGCAACTTATAAGACGAGATAAGAAAACATTAATTATATTATGTCTACTCTCTCAATTGATAAATGATATTTAATGAAAAATCTGATGAAAATGAATCAATGTTTGCCTCGTTTCAACCCTCACATCCCTAAGTAAATATTAAACTAATTTAGTTAGGTAAATAAATAGTCATAGTACGAAACCGTTTTCTGTTTGTTTTAGTTATTAAAAAACAAAATTTAATAAAATTTTAATTAATTTTCTAACATAAATAATGATTAACTAGGTAGAGTCTTGCTTGAAAAAGATGGAATTTTTCAATCAATGGTCAAATAGACTGTTCATTAGCCATTCGATATATCGTTTAAGATAGCAAGTTTGCGAGATATGTTTGTGCTTAAGATTGGGCAAAATTGCACCCCCTGGAGTCGAACCAGGACCTCCACTCTTTCGCGGCGGGTGGACTACCCTTATCCTGAGGCGCCGGCCCATCAATTATCTATAAATAATGATATACCTGGTATAAAAAGAAATGTTTACTTTAGTGCGGTCCAAAAACCTTTCTTATTCATATTGGAATTGAAATGCCAAAAACTATAAGACCGACTTTATTCATTAATCTTCGGATTAAAAACAAATGCAAACATTTTTAATATTCTCTCTATGCTTTAAAGCTTAAGTATAAAACAGTTGTTTCCTTTTTAAGTTATTCCCTTAACCCATATTTTTTGATATTTCACTTGAAACTCATTGAATTTATTGTGAAAAAGACTAGATAGAATTCAAGCTAAAAGGGAATCATTTCTTTTAAGGGGGTTCAGGAGGTAGAATTTGAGCATGTTTTTTCCGAGAAGAGGGCGTTGGGTAAGCCAAAAAACAACACCTATTACGAAAATTTGCCAAGAGATGTCAGAATGGTAGCTAATAATATTTAATGCATTTGGTTTATTTCCATTGATCTTTTAACAATGAATACTTTATAAATGTTATTATATATTTTTTATAAAAGCATATAAATATAGGCCAGATATAGGCTAATTCTATATCGGCTGTTAGACTAGCCTGCCATCTTTTGCAAGAGTGATGAACTATTTGACAGATAAATTTTAAATATATCTACCAATCTCATTTTAAAATTTTCTTAATTAATATGTGATTAATAATAACAATAAATTCATTTTTAAATTTAAAAAAATTAAAGATTATTGGGTTTTTTGTATTTGCTTGATAACAAAAAAATTAATTACGATAACTTTTTAATAAGTCATTAAAAAAATCATAGCTCAATGTCCCAATAATCCCTTATGAATAATAATAATAATAATAATAATAATTAATTCGTTAAAAAAAAACCGCATTGAAAAATTTCTTATAATAGTCTAGTTTTTTTTAAAGAACGTTTAGACGTCGCTCCTGAACCCCCTTAATGGCAATTTTAAGAAAAGAATAAAACAGAGATTTAAAAACATTAAAATATTTTTCAAATTTATGTAATTTTTAGAAATTTAGTAATTAATTTTTTTGTTATCAATTAAATACAAAAAAACAATCAGTCCCAATAATCTTTATTTTTTTTTTAAATTTAAAAATGAATTTATTGTTATTATTAATCACATATTAATTAAGAAATTTTTAAAATAAGCTTAGATGATTCCGCTATACGTCTAGGTTTCGGAGTTCAAACGTCTCCTTCTTCAGGACCTTATAGTTAACAAAATAAAAAGTTCATATCTTAAATTATATTGGTTAAATATGTACTTTTTATTTTATTAACTTTAAGGTCCTGAAAGAGAA
This sequence comes from Euborellia annulipes, assembly GCA_023213315.1. Classification (NCBI taxonomy): domain Eukaryota; kingdom Metazoa; phylum Arthropoda; class Insecta; order Dermaptera; family Anisolabididae; genus Euborellia; species Euborellia annulipes. The sequence goes on along the minus strand of JAKCPI010026034.1, from coordinate 8,125 downwards.
GTCGTTTGAACTCCGAAACGTAGGTATAGGGAGAGGAGAAAATCCGAATAAATTGGCCAGAATATCATCTCTAGATTTTTATTTATCTACATCCTTCTCACTAATATTTTAACATATCACCTAGTGTTTTTGATAAATTTTAATTAATTTCACCTAGAGGGTTACCTGTTTAAATTTAACAACAAACAATTCGTTATCCTTCTCGTTGTTGCCACTGCTTTATAGAGTTTTTCATACCTATTCCCTCAATTTTTTATTTGGAGCAACTTTTCTTAATTTATTTGGAGTTCATCACTTTATTAAGATAATTTTACGAAATTCTATCTGATTTCTACTCAAGATATTTTTTTTTTAGTAAATTCAATAAGTTTGGCTTTTTTTTTACAGAATAGGATCATTTAGTTAAATATAGGCGTATTAAGATAAAAATCGCATGTTTTTTTATGATTTTCTATTACGCTAGATGTAAGAAGGCACTCTTTGTTTGGGGAACTTCTTTCTATCACAGCGGCTGTCTCATATCCTAAGATTTATTTAAAATTAGAAAACCGATAAGAGAATACACCAGACTATCTCTGATTTAGGACAAAACGAAATTATTGAAAAATAATAACAAGATTCTAAGATTCTATTCGATCTTCCTTTGATTTATAACTAGACTAGATTTTAATAGAAAAATAAAATTGAACATTTTTTAAAGCCATAAAAGATTGAATATCCATTTTCACTTTTTTTTTTTTAAATTTATTGAGGATTTATGAAATTTTAAGAAGGGCTTTGAAGGGAATGAACTAAGATACTGGCTTTATGCTTTTTTTTAAGAGACGATCACAAGCTAAAGTTTTCTAAATTCTTAATTCAATTCAAGAACCACGTTCTTAGTCACACTTGCACAGCAGAAGTTTAGTGTTCAACTCAAAGTAGGCTGATAATAATAATTATTATTTAATGATATTAATTTATTTTATTTAAATTCTAATAAAAGACTCTCGAAGCTCGCTGATATCCAACTTTTTCAAAAATATATCGCCAACAATTACAAATTAATTTGTACTGTCCAAATCACTATTAATACTGCAAAGGGTAATTATTGTTATTATTGGGAAATTAGGATGCATCGACATAAAAGGTCATTTTACCCCTCATTCATAGGCGCCGGAACTGGGGGGCAGTACATTGCCCCCCCCGGCATCCTACAGGGGGGCAGAGGGGGCAAATGTACTCCTTTTTTATTTCATTTTATTTTTTAAAAATGAAATATTTTTACTTTTGAAAAATAAAATCTAAATTAAAAAAATTAAAAGAGTAAAAAATTCATTTTTTTTCAAATTTTTTCCAAAAATTTTTAATAAAATCACTAGCAAATTTTTTAAAATTTTAATTTTATTAAAATTGTGATTTTATTTAAAATTTTTAAAGTTTTATAGTAGATTTGTTTTTGTTTTATACTATTTGAACATATTAAATTATTTTAATTTTCTAAAAAAAAATTTTTTGCCCCCCTGATTCAAATTCGTTCCGGCGCCCCTGCCCTCATTACTAATCTTCTTTATATATATATAATTCGTTAATGTCCGTCTGTCTGTCACTCTCTATTTAGGCAACTTCCACAACACATGGCTTAAATAGAAATGCCTGAACCCCCAATATATATATTAATTACAACGGTTATCGTCTAAAGTCTTAAATGGCCTGAGTTGCCGAAAAGACTGTGTGAATGTGTGTGAGGGTGAGTGAGAAAAAAAGTGTGAATGTTTTTTTATTAAAAAAAAAAAAAGCTCATAATTAAGAAAAGGCGAGGGTCAGCCGCAGGCGGACCCGAACCAGCTGGCGGGGAGTCCAGGGGGAAGCCCGCCGAAAGCGGGAGCCGCGGCTAGTTAATTAATAAACCCCAAGGGAATAAAGGAATGATTAAAGTAATTAAAGGACAAAAAAATTAAAAATAAATTAGAGTGAGATGGGTCTGTGTCTATGATAGTGCACTTAAATTTCTTATTTCTTATTTTATTTATTTATTTTTTTAAATAAATAAACGACCGTACGGTATTTCAAAAGGTTTCATTTATTCTCATTTTAATTGAAAAAACTTTTTGAATTGACATCTTCCGTGCTCATGTCTCTGCGCAAATATTTATACTTGAATAAATTTTAAATTAAAAATAAGTAATTAATTTGAAAACAGTATTTTAATTAAAAAACAAACGTTTCTAATTTATCTAATTTAGATTCAAAATAAATTATTAAATTATAAAAAAAAATTCCTTAAAAAAAATCTAAGGGATAAATCTTTTATTTATATAAAGTTTAATATAATAATCAGGATTTTTTAATTTCAATTCATCTTTACCTTGTTTTCGTGATACGGGATATTTATTCTCTTTTTAACAAGGGCGGATACAAGGGGGGGGGGTAAAGGGGGGAATTACCCCCCCTCCCGAGATTCGAAAAAATACCTTTTTTTCGCAAAAAAATTTTATTTTTTAATGAAAAATTTTTAAAATTAATACTTAAAAATTTGATGTGAATTTATATTCTGGCAAACAAATACGAATGCGCTTTTTAATTACCGAAATTAAAAAAAAATAGTGTGCTGTGCGACGAGTCACACCAGATTACCCCCCCCCGAGAAACACCTCTGGGTCCGCCCTTGCTTTTTAATGAATTCTATATTAAAAAAAAATATTTATTTTAGAATGAAAATGGAAAACATTTTGAAAATACAACGAAAACATTTTTATTTAAGACAAATTAAGAGATAAAGATGTGTATATACATGGGCTCCGCAGGGGGGCAACCAGGCACTTGCCCCCCCTGAAAATTAAAATGATACAAAAAAATGTATAAAACAAAAAAAAAAAAATACAAAAAAAACCTTTCACAGTATACATCCACCTTGCCGCGGTGAGAAAGCTTTAAATACTAAGAGATGTATAACATTATTAATATCAAAATACGTTTTTTTTAACTTATCTGGAAGTGACTTGCCCCCCCCTGCAAAAAACCTGCGGACGCCCTTGTGTATATATATTTTATTTATGTATATATTTGTATAATAATTGCAGAGTGTCCGTCTTCACGCTCTGTTTGACCTAATTCGCATTTGGATTTCAAAATGAATTTGTTCCCTCTTATAGAAGACGTTATTCGGAGTCGGGTCCCAAATTCCCAGAGAGCCTCAAAAAAATCCTGAAAATATAGAATCTTCCCATTGGAAAACGACAAGTTCTATATCGGCTTATAAAAAATTATAGTTAATGGGTCGTTTTGATAACTTACCTACCCCAACATTAAAATAGCCTCCCTATGGGGAAATACATGGTGTGTGTCCTTCAGCTATTTTAATGCTGAAGGACAAACACCATGTATTTCCCCATAGGGAGGTTATTTTAATGTTGGGGTAGGTAAGTTATCAAAACGACCCATTAATTATTACAATAAAATAATTAAATCCTCTCAAATGAAAAATAATAAAAATTGTTATATAATTAAATTTTTTTTTCATTTGAATTAACATTTGCAATTAGTAAAGAGATAAACAAATATTCCTACCTGGTTACGTACGTAGGGGTAGCTCGGGCCGAGGTCAGTAGCTCAGGGAGAAGAAGCGAAGCCAAGAAGAACACCTTGTATTGAACAGAAGGTGAGATTCTCTCCGAAGAGTGAACTAGATTGTGGAAAAAAAATTTTCGATTCCAGATTTTCAGTAGTGGGGAAGGGTTGGAGGAGGGGAGGGGGTAGTGAGCAGCCAATCCAAAGTCCACTTTTTAAAACTTATCTTTTAACCCTCTCTACCTGCTAATTTGTATTGTATTATTACTTTCTCTTATTTTCTTTATCTATTCTAAAGATTTTTTACTTTCAAATAAAGAAGATAAAATAGGGGTCTACAAACATTTCGCCAGAGGGTCATATTTAGCCACTTCAATGATTCTTATACAAAATAAGAGAAATTAAAAAAAAAAAAAAGAAAAACGTGAAAAAAAGAGAATAACTAATAGAGGGCAAAATATATGTCGATTCGAATTTATATTTTGAAGGATAGATTTTTGAAATTTATTATTTGCCATTTACTAATTTTACTATTTTATCCTTTTCCCAGGATTGTTTTAATTAGTTTAACGAATTTCATATCAAAAAGGAGATATTGAATTTTTCTCAGGATCGTGCGCAAAACATACATTTCTTTTATTTTGCGTACATAAACATAAAATTAAAATTTATCAATTCAAATATAAATAACCGGAGTTGAACTGCAGGGGGTCTGTTGATTTGTACTTTTTTAATTTTCATCACTGATCTAGTGGTATATTGATAATTCACAGATCCGTGGTTCGAGTTCCTGCGATACCTACTTTTTCGGATAATTAAGTAAATAAATAATAATTATCTATTAATATATTATCCCCAAAAGTATATGATATAGGCCTACTGTATATTTTATTATTTATTAAATAAATATTTATATTGAAAGAATGGAGATATCAGCCAAATTGCTCCAGGTTAAAACGTTTCGGGCTAAATTTTTTGGACATCCTCAGTGATTAAACTACAAAACTGTATAATAGTATTTACATAAAAGCACATTTTTATTATTAATAATATGTTTTGAGTTGATCAGGCTAACTTTTTACTTGCAATTGTACAGTGAGGGTCAATATTGCCACCCATGCGTTTTCTACTTGTGATTATTTCATTGTTTTTATAATAGAAAATTAAAATCTTTAGTGGAAATTTTCTACGTTTGAAGCATAAAAGTTTCCATTAAAAAATATATAATGTTTTTTTTAAAACAATCAAATAATAACAAGTATAAAACGCATGGGTTGGACTTAATATTGTCCCTCACTGTACACATTGTAAAATACCCATTTGATCGAACCAGGATTTATCAATAATAAAATTTATTTGCTTCAAATCAAAATGTAGGCCTATCGTTCATGCGCCCATTGTGTACACTTGTAAGAAGATGTACTGTACTATAATTTTAACACTCTATACACTTTTTTAGTCCAATCACTGAGGATGCTGCCCAATAAATTTAGCCCGAAACATCTTTTATTGAACCTAGTGCAGCTGGTGCAATTTGGTTGATATCTCCATCCCTTCATTATAATTACATCACAACCACAACTACCAGCAACAAATCAATAAATATTTATTTATTTATTACAAATTGTTTAAATAAAAAAAATACTCTTACCTGAATATGTAGAGTAGCTTAGAGAGAAGAAATCGAGAAAACGAATTTCAAAAGGTGAGATTCTCACTAAAGCTAGAATTAGACTGTGAAAAAAAAAATCCGTCTCCAAATTTTAGGAATTTTAAGGGATTATTGGGGAAGGAAGAAAAAGGGGGTTAAGGTGAGCAGGCAATCCAACGGTTATTTTGTTAAACTTTTCTTTTAGCCCACACCTAACTGCTCATTTCTATTGTATTATTTTCTTTAAAAAAAGATTCTTTTAGCATAAGCTTATGGAGAAAAAATAAAAGTTTACAAACACAGGGCCTTTTCAAGGCTCTTTGTCAAAATAAGAGCCCTTTTCTTTATATTCTCATTTTATCATTGAAATCTTATCAAGACCTCTTTACTCTTGTACTTCATAGGAAAAATAGGATGAAATGGTTGCTATGGTAATAAAATATAAATATTTTCCCAAACTTTTTTTTTTTTAACACACTTTTTCCTCATTCACACTCAAACTCACTCACACATTCACACAGTCTTTTCGGCAACTTAGGCCATTTAAGACTTTGACGATAACGGTTATTATTTATAATATCTATTGGGTGTCCAAGCATTTTCTATTTAAGCCATTTGATATCCAAATGGCTTAAATAAAATCATCGGACTGCCTGGGGTCCGAACCCGCGACGTTCGGTATAGAAGGTAGGTCCGCTACCAACTAGACTAAGCCCGTAGGTTTCCCAAACTTATACATTTTACATCTCTCGAATGTACCGTACTGTCGGAAACTAAATATATATCGACACAAAAAATCTGGTGTGGCAAGCACAGAACACAACTTTCGATTACCTAAGGTAAGAAAAATTTGTGTGCTGTGCTACTAGTCACACTAGATTTTTGTCGCATGAGACTGGAATCGAACCCTTGATCCCTAGCACAAATGCAGAAACTCTACCACGGAGCAAAGGGCCAAAATGGCCAAAAGGCAAAATAAAATAATTTAAAAATAAATCAAAGAAAAAAGTTAAAAACCGCCAAAAACCAGCCGAAACTTTCGGCCAGCGAAACCCTGAGTTTGAAAAGATGGAATGAGACTCGCACGAAAAAAATGGATTCAAATGACCACGGGAGGGAGAAAAAAATTTCCGCAAGACGGAAAAGTGACGACAAAAATTTACTATGATATGAATTTTGTATAGGAGGTTTCGGTTACGGTTTTCGGCCGAAACTAAGATTGAGGCCGAAATTCGGTTTCGGTTTCGGCTGAAAATCTTGTTTCGGTCGGACCCTAATAAAAGTTAATTGATGAAATCAAATTATGAAAATAAAAATGAAGGATATGTTTTTTGTAAAAAAAATAAAATAAGCCTAAATAAAAAAGAATTCAATTTGCTTCCAAACATTTGAAATAAATACGGATAGGTCTAAATGGCCTTAGATGCCGAAAATGACCTTAAAAAAACAAACATGTATATTCATCAAAACATCGAATTTTTGATACGAATCCAATACTTTCTCTGTCTATATAGTTAAGAGAAAGAAACAAATAAAAAAGAAAACCCCTGAACAATAGAGAACCAAATATAACTTCAAGTTAGTTGGTTGTCTATGCGTCCCTTTGAAGGCTCGGCCGCTTTCCGAGCAGACTCTCTTCTTAAGTTTCTATTCTATAATTTTATTTCTAAAAGATTAAATCTAACTAAATATGTATAATAATTCATCTCAAATCACTTATCCGACATTATTTAATCTGAAAATTTTAAATAATTTTTTTATTAAAATTATGGTTCATTTTATTATTAAAAACTTGACTTAACGACATCCTTAATTTAGCACATATAGTCCATTTAATTTTATGAATTATATATTTATTTTTATAGCTATTTATTATACAATTCATATTCATATTTTAAATAATTCATAGACTTTTTATTAATGAATTCAGAAAAATTCATTGAATAAAGGAAATATAAATAATATCACTCTAGAAGAAAAGAAAATGATTGAAGGTTTCGTTAGATAAGATCTTTTCTTTTTTTTCTTTTTTGATTATAACGTTTTGATATTCAAATAGCCTCTTCTTATTTAAATGGATCGATTGCCACCAAATTACAAGTAAGGCTTTCGGTCACTGACCTCTCACTCACAATTGTCAGTCTCAGTAGCAAGTTATATTGGAAAATACAATAATATACGTAGGATTTTCTTTATAAATTTATGTCGCACATTTTATACAAATAAGTAATCAATATCTTTTTTTTTTTTTTTTTTTTTTTTTTTTGTGGAAGAATGGCTGGAGGTAGCAAATATATTAAGATATTCATCACAGCCACTTCCACACTCGAGAAATATAATCAATATTTATTAATAAATTGGGCGTTACTATTTATTATTAATATTAGTATTGTCGGGATGAAATTCGAAATTTTTTTCACTGACAGATTGCAACTTTTCAAATTCCGAATAAATTATTTAAAATAAAATTTGTAGATTTGGCTTTTAGTCGTGTGAATCTCGAATCTGGTCGCGTCGGATAATCACCCGAAATTGATTAAATTTAGAACTACCGACATATTGTGCCAGTTCAGTTTTCATCCCTTGAAAGCAATCTCTATATAATAATTAAATAATAAAACAGGATGCATTTTTACTTCATCTGTTAAGTTTTTGAAGGGAAACTTATTTACGCGCTGACCAAATTCGATTCATTATTCATAAACAGAAACGCTGTAACATTTATACCTCTAGGACCAATTAATAAATCATTCTTCTCATCAAAATTAATGTGAAATTTTTTCTTAAAATTCTCACTTTCTTTTATATATACTAATTAAGAATATACGATAGTATTTTTTGGAGAATTCTAATATAGCATCTGAATGTAAATGTATTTCCCAATTGATCTTAAAAATATTCTGCTTACCGGTAAACTTCCTGCCA
>JAKCPI010026033.1:0-14921 GCA_023213315.1 Euborellia annulipes | reverse complement strand
AATTTAATTTTTTAGATATTATTCCTGATAATAGAGATGAAGTTCAGTGCCATTTCGAAAAGACAACAAATAAATAATATTAAGTCGATTTCATTATTATAACTTTGATTTACGGTGTCCATGTTATTATTCAGGAATTAATTGATGAGAAAATTTTGTTATCCTTTGTATTTAATTTTAAAATATTAATACTATTTAAAAATTGATTAATTTAATTTTGATAAAAAGTTTCTATGCTACTAGTATTAAATATAACCATAAAAGAACTCCGTTTTAATTTTTTGAATTATAAACCTAAAATTATTTTATTAATATAAATAGTGCATAGATTAATTTGCAATCATGTGTCAAGAGACTTTGAAGCATTTTTGCAAATATAATTGGACTTAAAGAATTTTGCAATAATAATTTTTTATATTTTATTGTTTTATTCTCTAAATTAGTCGTATTTTTAAAAATAATTTATGAATATCTCCCATAATTACAGTATTTACTTGCACAATTGACAAAAAAAGTGATATATAATCTAATCAAAACAATTTAAATCAGAAAAACCTGTTAATTTTCTCTAATCTCGGTTTCTGGCGCTTGACACTCAATTGAGTAACAGGGTCCATATATGCATATATACACATATATGACATCCATCTGTTGTGAGGATGATCCCAACCGGGATCGAAACGTCACCATGATGGAATAAAAATAATGAAATATTACTGGCTGCGGATTTTCTTTTTTCTTCTTTTCACCTATCACGATAATTTTATTATTAGAGTAAATTAATTATATTTCATTAAGTGATGAAATCATAATATGGAAACTAATATTTTTTTTTTTTGTTTTAGAGTAAAGGTGAGGTTAGGCGGGCTATGAGAAGAGGAGGTCCCCTGAGGTCAAAAGTGGTTTTCGCGACATGGTCTGTCTCCTGTGTGTGTGTGTGTGTGTTCAATTTTAAGCATGAAGGAATTGAGCTTGGAGGAGGTTGAAATTTTATATTTAAGTTAGGCACCCCCTGGGACTTGACACGAAGTTTTTTTTATCAAATTCAGCCAAAAAGAGTACTAGTGCTTTACTGATATATTTTCAGTTTTTTTCGATTTTCTCAAAATTCGCTCCAACAATTGATCGTTTATTTCAGAAACCACCTAAGCGCGGGACAAAATTTTAAACCATGTGTTTTTGGTGCTACTGTACAATTTAAAGGTAAATACATCTTTGAGATTATCCCAATAGCATGTTTTTGATTTGCTAAAATATATTTGAAGTAGGACTAGACCTTTACTTAAGCTGCAAAACAGTTTTCTTTTTAGTTTTCCGAAAGTTGAAAAAAGCGCACTTAGGTGCTTTCTGAAATAAACGATTCAATTTTGTTTAAAATTCATAAATCAGTTTCTTTTTTTAGATGTTCGTTAAAATGTGTATTCTCATTTTTGCTCTTGAAATACTTTGAAGCACACTTTACTCTTGTACATGGTTGCCATGGTAACAAAATATAAATATTCTCTTTAATTATAATATATCGGCGGAACTAAATATATCTCGACACAAAAAATTTGGTGCGACCAGTCACACCAGATTCTTGAAATTCCATTTAATCCACATTTTTGGAACGAGAGTTCTTTAACTCTTTAGCAGAGTGAAATGGGAGAAAATGTAACGGTAACGAAAATGCGTTCTCAACGCCCGAGCGACTTATGGAGGGAGGAGGCGAGATTAGCCTAAGCCTTGGCGAGGCCACTCCACCTTCGCCTCTCTCTTTATTTTCTTCTATCTACCGTAGGCCGAAGGCGGAGCAAAAGATTCCAACGAGCGCAGCTCCCTGGCTTTCCGTCTATTTAAATAATATTCATATTAAATTATATTCTGACTAAAGGGAGTGCATAGCCTTGACTAACACCGGATTTGAACGAAATTTTTTTTATGTATAGTACTTTTGATGAAAAACGAATTCGGTTAGATCGAGAGAACGCGCTTCTCAACGGATTTCGTCCTAAAAAAAAATGTTAAAGATTTTGCCTGAATGCCTTAAGCCGTTACATAACAATAAAATTCAACATTTAATGTCGCTATGGCTAGATCGGTAGAGCGAATTCTTTCGTAAAAAAAAATCCCGAGTCTCGAAATCTCTCCTTTTGTAACTATTTTTTTTTTTCAGAATATTTTTTAATATTAATAAATAAATAAAAGTTTTTTTTTTAATTATTGGCATTTAATTTTCAACATGTTCCATATATTTAAAGAAAATTCAGAATGCTTTCTTGTAAAAAAATATAATATAAGGGAAATATTTACACATTATACTAGAAACATATTACTATTAATTGGACACATAAATAAATTTATAATAATATTTATGTTTTAAACAGTTGGGCCGTTCATTTTCCGAACTTTGAACATGTTGCGACAATATTTTTCTGTCAAAAATATAATATAAGGAGATATTTAATATTATACTAGAAATATATTACTATTAATTGGAGACAAAAAATATTGTCGCAACATGTTCAAAAGTTCGGAAAATGGGAAATGTAACTGTTTAAAACATAAATATTATTATAAATTTATTTATGTGTCCAATTAATAGTAATATGTTTCTAGTATAATGTTAAATATTTCCTTATATTATATTTTTTACAGAAAGCATTCGAATTTTCTTTAAATATATGGAACATGTTCAAAATTAAATGCCAATAATTTAAAAAAAACTTTATTTATTTATTAATATCAAAAAATATTCTGAAACAAAAAAAAAAAAAAAAAAAAGAAAAACTGTTGCACAAGGCGAGATTCGAACTCGGGGATTTTTGTTTACAAAGAATGCGCCCTACCGATCTAGCCATCGCGACCTTTGTGAATATTATTAGTAACGGCTTTAAGGCATTCAGGCAAAATCTTTAACATTTTTTTTTTTAGACGAACCGTTGAGAAGCGCGTTCTCTCGCTTTAACAGAATTGGTTTTTCATCAAGTACTACGCATAAAAAAAATTTTCGTTCAAATCGGTGTTATCAAGGCTATGCACTCCCCTTGGTGAGTTGAAGAAAAGACGTGAAGAACTTCGTTCCTGCCAGGGGTCCCCACGACCCTATACGTTTGCTTTTTTTGTTGCTTGAATTATCTTTTTGTTTTATTCGAAAGGAAAAGAAGTGTATAAATAATGCATTTTTTTGGTGTTCACTACTTAGGCCATTATAAAATAAAAGATATTTTATAAAAAAGTACTAGACGCAAAGCCCCGCGCTTCGGCGGGGCTTTCAGACTAGCCAGGGGGCTGCGCCCCCTGGACCCCTCTGCTCGCCTTCGGCTTATAGGCCTATACATACCGGTACATACAAACATTTTTCCCTTTTCATTTTTATATATAGAGTTTATTTTGACCAGTTAATTATTCATGAACTTAAGATTTTTTGTGAATAATATCCTTTCCGGGACTCCCCCGATACACAGACACGTCGATATTTTAGAATTCAAAATGTAAATAAATAAAAAATCGTAAACATGGGTAAATATTTATATTTTGTTACCATGGCAACAATTTCTCCTTAATTTTTATTTTTTTCTTTATTTTAACGGTTAATTACTCATTAACTTATTGTTATTTGTGAAACAAAACCTGTCCGGGATACTCACAAACATACACAGAAAATTTCATCAAAATCTCGTCAGTCAGTTTGTGGAAAAGAGTTCAGTCACATACACACGTACAGAAGAATTATATATATGTTTAAAGATGATGAATCTCACGGGCCGGAAAAAATGTATTTATAGAAAAGATTGTCTTTTTTTGAAACAAGGAAGAAGAAACGAGAGAGATCTTTGATCAGTCAGAATCCCAGGACGAAGGGGGAGGGAGTAATTCTTTCCTTTTCTTCTCTCTCTCTCTCTCTTAAAAAGTTTTTAATTTCTTTAAGTGGCCATTTTAAAGAATCCATCACTTTCCGTCTTTGTCTTTTTACTTCTATAAACTTTTTCTAATAGTTTTATTCAGAATAATTAATTTGTAGTGACCCCGCCCCCTCCCCTGCACCTCCTTTGGATATCTGAAATAATTCAGAGCATAATTAACATTTAAATAGTTTTAAAGAATTATTATATATCATGTGTTGGTCCATGAGGTAATTATGAAAAAATACATATAACCAAGTATTTATTAATTTAAAATAAAGCGAAAAATGGAGGTACCGCCGGGATTTGCACCACGGATCTTGTCGATTTACGCTCCAACATGCCCTACTTGGTTGGACCACAGTACGCACTCGCTTATTTAAATTATGATAGATCGCTGATTTCAGTCTACTAGAGAAACGCCGCTCTAATCAAGCGTTCAGATTTCTCCGCTGCTGCATAATTGAGTTAATTTCTCAAAACGTCCATCTAGATCGCGCCTCAGCAGCGGAGAAATCTGAACGCTTGATTAGAGCGGCGTTTCTCTCTAGTAGACTGAAATCAGCGATCTATCATAATTTAAATAAGCGAGGGTGCGTACTGTGGTCCAACAGTAGAGGCGTGTTGAGCGTAAACCGACAAGATCCGTGGTGCAAATCCCGGCGGTACCTACATTTTCTTCGCTTATTTAAATTAATAAATACTTGGTTATATGTTTTTTAATAGTTTTAATTTTGTTTTCTCTCGACTGTCTCGGGCCTGGTAGTGATTCTTTCCTATATTATTTCACATTCATAGAATACATACATGCAAAGTGAATACATTAATTTTCTCTATACATTTCCTATGAGAGAAATTGCAACTTTAAGGATTAATAACTCAAAGAGTACAGGAATTTCGGGGTCCGAGTATTTTTCCTGAACTCTCCATAACGTCCTCTAAAAGACTGCAATTCTTTCAAAATTCCAACGGGAAGTTGGTCAAACAGAGCGTGACAGACGGACAGAGACACTCCGCTATTATATATATATAGAATATATAGATGTTGGCAAAGGGCCATCCCTCCAGTTTCCAAAAATACAATATACAAAATGAATAATACAATTATAAAACCAATAATAAATAGATCATACAACAAAACAAACAAGCAAATGGTGTGACTGGCACTCAGCATACAACTTTCTCTTACCTTCGGTACTGTGCTTGTCACGCCAGATTTTTTGTGTCGACATGTATTTAGTTTCCAACAGTAGGGTACAATTAAAACAAGATGTAAATTTTTTTTTTTTAATAAAAAACATTCACACTTTTTTTCTCATTCAGCACTTACACTCATACAGTGCTTTTCGCCAACTTTGGCCATTTAACACTTTGACGATAACCGTTAATTATTGATATCTATAGGGGGTCCAGACATTTTCTATTTATGCCATCTGGTATCCAATATGGCTTAAATAAAATCATCGGACTGCCTGTAAGTCCGAATCCGCGACGTTTGATCGAGGTTAGCACGCTTACCCCTACACCAAACTCCGAGGGCCGATGTAAAGATTTTTTTTTTTTTAATTTTTTTTTTGTGTTAAAACATTCACACTTTTTTCTCATTCACACTCACACTCACACACACATTCACACAGTCTTTTCGGCAACTCAGGCCATTTAAGACTTTTAGACGATAACCGTTGTAATATATATTATCTATTGTGGGTTCAGGCATTTCTATTTAAGCCATCTGGTATCCAAATGGCTTAAATAAAATCATCGGACTGCCTGGGTCCGAACCCACGACGTTTGGTATAGGAGGTAGGCACGCTACCTACTACGCCACACCCGGGGGCCGATGTAAAATTGATAAACGTGGGAAAATATTTATATTTTGTTACCATGGCAACCATTTCTCCTATCTTTTCTATGAAGTAGCCTACAAGAGTAAAGTGGTCTCCAGAAGATTTCAATGACAAAATGAGAATATACATTTTAAAGAGAATCTAAAAAATAATTGATTTATGAATTTTAAACAAAATCGTTGGAGCGAATTTGGAGAAAATCGAAATAAACTGAAAAAGTACATCAGTAAAGTACTAGTACTCTTTGGCCGATTTTGATTAAAAGATTATTTTTACGCTCCCGGGGGTGTTTAACTTATATATAAAATTTCAGCCTCATAGCTCAATTCCTTCATGCTTGAAATTGAACACAGAGACAGACAGATCATATACTCTAATTTTCAAAGAAGGGAAAATTGTAATTTTGAGAAAAAAAAATTTTTTGTTGTAAAACAATATTTGAACGCATAAATTTGTAAATTTACTATTCCAAAACACACTAAAATTAAGATTTTTTTTTATATTTTATATAAATTGAATATGTTTTGATTAATCCAATCAAATGTTTCTATCTCTTTTCGTTTAAAGTCTTTTTTGATTTCTAAAAAAAAAAAAACAATATTATACGTATCTAAATTTATTTATTTAGTTTTTAAGAGAAGAGAGAGGGTTTAAGGTTGGTTAAACCTCCAACAAGTTTTTTTTTTTGAGTTAAGAGGAAAAAGGACAAAAACTAAATCAACAGATCAACAAACAGGGAGAGAAAGGGGGGGGAGGGGGGTATGATACAACCCCAAAGAGATACTTAGTGACCTCTAATGGAGAATTTATTAACCAGTCCCAAGGGGAAGGGCCTCTTGGCCACCCTATTTAAATATTAACCACTCTCTCTATGGGAAAAGCATCCTCTCTTTAATACCTGGTACACAAGCACGTCCTCGTTTGTTTTTTAATTCCCAAATAAACATTTAAAATTGGATTTTATAATTATACATGCCCACTGGAGGGGGGTAAAAATGTTAAAGAATTATTTATTAATACTAGTCGCGTCGCCCGCCTTCGGCCCTCCAGCTGGCTCGGGCCCGCCTGCGGCGGACCCTCGCCTTTTCTTCTTAATTATGAAAAGAAAATTATTATTATTCCATTCCAATCCAGTACCTGCTTGAGGATTTGGTTACATTCATGGAATACACAAATGAAAAGAACACATAAATATTTCTCTATACATTTCCTATGGGAGAAATCGTAACTTTAAGAATTCATAACTCAATAAGTTATAAGAATTTCCGGGATGAAAATAGTTTTCCTATAATCCCGAGAAGGTCCTCTTTATGCATATAAAATTTCATTTCAAAATTCCAACGGGAAGTTGCCTAAATAGAGTGTGACAGACAGATAGACAGACTGAGCATTAGCTAATTATATATATAGATACAATAGGTGCGAAGCCCACATAAAAAGCCAGAGAGGAAGATTTTTTTCAAATTGAATCTTTGTTACTTTCTCTTACCTATCTATAAATGTAATACACTGTAAAAAAAATCTTAATTTTAATGTGTTTTGGAATACTAAATTTACAAATTTCCCTTGTAAATCATATCTACTAAATTTACAAATGTTTACAACAAAAAAACATTTTAAAATTACAATTTTTCTTCGAAAAATAAGAGTATGTATTGAAATTTTACAAACATTGTATAGTTTTTTTTGTTAAAAATTGTATTTTTTCTCGAAAAAGCTAGTTTTAGGAATTCTAAAATTACCACACATTTACACTCTAATTTTCAAATGTCATTCTAAAATTACAATACATTTGTAAATTGTTTTTTGCAAAGATTTATTAAATTTAGTATGTTTTTGCCTAGAAAATAAGCTCCCTAAATATTTGTAAAATTACAAAAAAATTTTTCAGTGCATATATATATAGATAGAAAGTATTGGATTCATCTCAAAAATTCGATGTCGAGATTGTTAATGGTACATACACATTTTGAGGTCCCCTGAATCAAAAAAAGCGGCTTTCCCAACATGGTCTGTCTGTCTGTGTGTGAACAAAATATCCTTCAAAAACGGAAAAAGAGCTAGGCAGTTGAAATTTTATATTAAGTTTGCTAGCACCTCATCGGACGTGACACGAAGCTTTTGAACAAAAAATCGACCAAAGAGGTATAGTCGGCGCCACAAGTGTCTGATCTGCTCAAGATTGTAGGATTAAGCTTAGACAACCAAAATGATTACGTGTCGAAAGTGTTGTCTTAAAAGTAGTATTTCTGCTTCAGGTACAATAAAAAAAGATAATTTATTTATTTTAAAATTAATAGTTTGTTTGACTAAACCCTAAGACCCCACTCTCGAAAGCACCAGGCACTGGTGGCTCCGACCTCATTTTTTCGATTTTATTTTATTTATTTCTTTTCTACGGACTATTTTGAACCATTAGTTAAAAACAAATACAAATTTTATGTGAAGCTTACAGGGTATAATCTCACAAAATTAATTAGGTTTACTTCATACTTGAGTAGGTATATCCAAGATATGAAAAATACTCAATACATACATCAGGAATATTTCTTGAATCATACTTATTTATAAAATTACATATACGACTCAAAGAGCAGTTACCAGTATAGGAATTTTTATTAAATCTGGAGGGCCTCAGAAAGCCCAAATGCACCCAACAGGTCAGGGCAATCAATGTCCCCATATGGTTTCTTTCTAAATTATTGAATATTCAACAATTTAAAAAGAAACTTTACATCATTTAATTCCCGGAGCGTTTTAAGATTGGATAAAAAAAGATTTTATAAAAATTTGTTCCTCTAATGATTTTGATTAAAATTCAAAAAAAGCAATTATTATTAAGAGAGAGTGGCAAAAGGAGAAAGTCGCAGCTCTGAAGATGGTTCAAATACGAAAACCGAAAAAAACGGCAGCTGTGTGAATTAAATCCAAATAAAGAAATAACCTTAGCTGCATTTCTCATATTTACCCTCTCTTAATAATACATCTCAGCTATAAATTATTTATGCAATTACTTTTTAGATGGCTCTTTAAAATGTATATTCTCATTTTGCCATCAAGATTGTTTCAAGCACACTTGACTGGTACTTCATAGCAAAGATAGGAGAAATGGTTGCCATAGTAAAAAAATATAAATCTTTATATATCGGCGGAAACTTGACACAAAAAATCTGGTGTGAGAAGCACAGTTCACAACTTTCAATTACGATAGTTAAGAGAAAGTTGTGTGATCAGTCATACCAGATTTTTATAGAACATTTCTGAATATAGCTTTAAAATTAGCCAAATTGCTAATTCTCTTAATTTTAACAGGGAGACGATTAAAGTAAGTAATCGCCGTGTAAATGACCTCTTTAAAAGCCTCCTAGCGCGTACGCCCCAATCCCTTTCTAATGAACCGGGCTTGTTCGTTCCTTAATTGCCACCAGCTTCAGAAGAGTTACCTTCCTAATCTTATTTTACCATATCTAATGTTGGGATATATCGTCGGTCCAGTACAAGACCGGCCTAACTCAGAAAATACAATTCTGAGTTTGCACAAATTATCTTCAAATTGCCTCTACTATCTTTCCACAAAAGAAGATCCCTGTTCAAATCCTGGGCGTAGGGATTTTTTCATTAAATAAAAATATTTATTTAATGTGTAAACAAATCCTTTAGCAGGCACTGGATTAAAATATTGGATATCACTACAATAGCCCCCGCAAGGCAACTCTACGAGGTGAGAGGGAGTTGCTGTGACATCCCGTCCTGTGGAAAGGACGTAAAAGAGGTTCCTCTGGAAGTAGTCAGTGATAGATTCTTCCTAAAGGAGTCTGAAAGGAGCCAGGAAGTCCCTCCTCAACTAGGACATCCTCCCTAGCATAGAAGAGGCTGGATAAAAGGAGCCGGGTGGAACCAGAAGCCATGCATTAGTTCACAAGCTAGAAATGAACGTAGGAGGAGATAGGAAATGATATAACTTCACGGGGTGCCGGTGATGATAGGCTTGCGGCCGAGGCCGGTTGGGTTTTCAGGTGTGTGTCTTCGTCCACGGAAGCAATTCGGGTAAATAAACGGGGTCCCTAAGGAATTCCGATAGGAATTTCAAATAATAATAATAATAATTTTAAATGCGGCCCGCGGAGTTATGATGCATTTAAGTGGCTCGCAAGATCATTCGGGTTGGCCACCCCCTGATTTAGAAGATATTAAAGAAGCAATTAGCATAAAACGAAAGAAAATGTTTGTATTTCTCAAAACAAAAAGCCCCTAATGGATTAATATTAATTTAAGAAAAAAAAAAAAAAATTTGCAAAGACAAATAAGCAAGTAGAAGAAGAAGAAGAAGACGAGTTGTCTCTCTTTTTTTGAATGAATAAATAAAAAGAAAACTTCTTTTTTTTTTTTTTTTTTTTTTTGTTCTTTTGATACAAAAACTTAAGAAGTTTTGTACCTTTCTCTCTTTGATTTGGACTGCATTATCTTAATTACCGCCCGCCTTTTGACGTCACAAGAGAGAGAGAAGGAGAACAAATAATGTTGATTGTCGCAGAGCTTGTAAATAAAAAGAAATAGTATAAAAATATTTGAAAAGTAAATGAAAACGTGACATTTTGTTTCTTCTCTAAGGGGGTTCAGGAGCAACGTCTAAACGTACTTGAAAAAAAAAAAACTAAACTATTGGCAAGGAATTTTTCAACGCGGTTTTTTAAATGAATTAATTTCATTAGAGAGTATTGTGACATTGACCTATAATTTTTTTAATTATCGTAATTAATTTTTTTTTGTTATCAAGCATATACAAAAAAACAATCTGTCCCAATAATCTTTAATTTTTTTTTTATTTAAAAAATGAATTTATTGTTATTATTAATCACATATTAATTAAGAAATTTTAAAATAAGCTTTAGATGATTTATTTAAAAATCAACTGTCAAATTAGTTCAGCATTCTTGCAATAGATGGCAGTCTAGTCTAACAGACGATCCCCTTTTGGTCTATATCTGGCCTATATCTATATATTTTTATGCTTTTATAAAAGATACATAATATATAATAACATTTATAAAGTATTTATTGTTAAAAGATCAATGAAAATCAACCAAATGCATTAAATATTATTAGCTAATTATTCTGACATCTCTTGGCAAATTTTTGAATTACTTGATTTTTTTGACACACTACGCCATCTTATCGGGAAAAAACATGCGTAACACCTTTGCTCCTGTTCCAGCCTTAAGAAGACCTGTTCTAATCTACCTAAATGATAATCTAAGAAACATTTTTAATTATGAAATGACTTATACATTTCTAAGTAAACTTAATTACAACATAAATCATTTTATCATTTTAATAAATTTAATACAATTTTAGTAAAAGATCGAATTTTAATTTGTAGGACAAATCAACATCATCCCGATGTGTTGAGTTGGATATTAATTAAAAACTTTGTTTTATAAGAATTTCCAATAAAAATAGACATAGAAAAAAGGAAAGACTATTTATAAAATTTTCCAAATTTGAAGCGTTAATAAATTCACTTTATTTAAATTCTAATTATTTATTAAAATTATATCAGTGGCGTAGTAAGCTAAACAGCCCCCAGGACACAACTTTTAAGCGCCCCCCAATAAAAAAACCATATAATATTATATGTAAAATATACAAAATTATTAAATTACACTAGCACTAAATTTAAAATCTATTTTAAAAAATCAATTATAATAAAAATAAAAAATTATTCAGCAATTTTGTGTTTTGCGGACCATTTGGCGCCCCTTTATGCGAAGCGCCTGGGAGATGACCCCCTTGCTCCCCCTCGCTACGCCACTGAATTATATGGATTTTGTGTTAAATTTAATTAGAAATGTATAAGATATTTCATACTAAATGTTTAATAAATTACAGTATTATTAAGATAGGTTAGAACAGGTCTTTTTAAGAAGAAACAAAGTGGAACTTTTTTTTGACGCTCAGTGGAACAATAATATATATTTTTTGTTACTTTTTGACAGTGTCGATAGTATCTCCAATTAAGGTGCGAGTCTCGAAAAGTCGTTAGAAGACGATTCAAAATCGGTTACTCGAGGCGACAAGAGATGGCGTTAGTTGTTCCCATAGGAATACAAGAGATTTATTCCATTTCATTTGAAAGATTTCAGCTAATTCAATTAAGGGTAGAAAATTAACCATTCTTTAACACATTTTGCTCAAATATCTTCAAACTCGCAAAAATTAGCACCCCGTAGACGCGCACCTTAAATTTTATATTTTGTTATTGAGATATTTCATTTACAGACAAACAAAACTTATATTTCCATCAAAAATCTCGAATAACATATAGGTTTAGTAAATTGTCAATCTTAACAGAAGATAAATTGAATGGCAAGGCCAAAAAAAAAGAGTTAATTTTTATCATTGATATTTTATTTTATAGCGCATTACTAAAATACTGAATTTCTATTTCAAGATAAGAAATAGAAAAAAAAAAAAAAAAAAACATGCATGCATATATATATCCTGTATGTTATAGTGAAAGTCATAAAAGTGAAAGACGGCTATGAATATTTAGACATTCAAGAGGCCAAGTCGTAACGTTTCATGTTATTTTTTTTTTTCTCTTCAAGCCAAAGTACTCACTCACTCTTTTCAAATGGCTTATTTAATAATAGGTCTACTCTATTTGACCGGACCCTTGACAACAAATAATAGAAGGTAGTATTTTAAATACTTACTATGAAACGTTGTAAAGGTGATATTAGTTTCAATGAGAAGGGACTAGGCAGCCAAAAGGCTAATAACGATGAAAAGTGGATGTAGACTTTAAAGTGGTTATAGGGGACGCAGCAGCTAAGGAAATTTAATAAAAAAATCATTTGTGTGGTTTTATGAAACCACGATGCAAGTGAAACTTTTTTTTTCGGATCGTAGGCGTTTAACTGAAAATTTTCAGAAAATTATTCAATTAAGGGTATTAAAATCGCGTTTTTTAATCTTAACATAATAATTGGAAAATGGGAAATCAATAGACGCATGTTAAATACTGAGAACAATATTTATTTAGTAATTGAAGATTTGAATCATTTTAAAATTATATTTTATCAATTTAAAAATTCGAATAATTAAATCTCTACAATTATTGTTTTATAATTCGTCTTCATATGGTAGGTTTCAACTTCTTCAACTTGTATGGATGCTGCATGTATCGTAGTAATTTGTAGCGTCACGCAACATGCTGATAGAAGAGCGAAAAAATTTGAGAGGATCAAATAAAAGTTTCACTTTAAAAAATTAACTGAATTAATTATTAGGAAGAAGATTCACTCTCCTTAACAATATGTAACTAATTTTTCTTTGAATAAACGTTGTGCATACACATTTTGTGAGAATTTTTTCGACAAGGAACGCATTATCGTATTTTATATTAAATTTATATGATAAAAATTCGTTTCGTAACGAATGTTAAAAACTGAGAACAATATTTATTTAGTAATTGAAGATTTGAATCATTTTAAAAATTATATTTTATCAATTAAAAAATTGAATAATTAAATCTCACAATTATTTTTTTATAATTCGTCATATATATTAAATTTCAACTTTTTTATTTTTATTACGTCACGGCTTGTAACGCGACATGCTGTTAAATGAGCGAAAAAATTTGAGGCTATCAAATAAAAGTTCCACTTTAAAAAGAACTCCGGATTTGCTACCAGATAGCGCAAAAAATACAAACAAACAAAAATGGAACTAATCATGTCTTTCCCCCTGTGCTCTTCATTTATTTGTTTATTAAATAGAGAGTGGTGATAAGAAGAGAGAGAGACAGAAACACTCACCATAAAGATGTTCGTCGCTCCGGTCATAACAATTGAAATGTCCATCGCAACGTTTCTCAGATGGAACGCACAGTTGGCTGTGACATTGGAACTCCCCTGGCAGGCACTTGGACACCTCCCAGGCATCTGAAACACACACATATACACATTCACAGAGAGAGGGAGAGAGGAAGAACAAAATTATCATCATTCAGTGAGACTAAATTACAACTCACACACACACACACACACAAATACAGTTCAATCTTAAATTTATTACTCTTTAAAACTTTATGAGAAAGATCTGATTATCCAAAAGTTTTATTAAAATGTGTGTGTGTGTGTGTGTGTGTGTGTGTGTGTGTGTGTGTGTGTGTGTATGCTCACACCAAGTCACTCAGAAATGTTTCTAGGAAAAAAATTAAATATTTTTTGATTAGATAAGAAATTAATTTATGTGTCAACAAAAATGTTTTCAAACAATGGAATTTAAATTTTTTTTTTCATATTCAGTCATAAAATTCTATTATGAATAAATGGAGGTTTGCTGGTGTAAGGGCTAGTGTTTGTTTACAAGAAGATCCTTGTTCAAATCCTTTACTGGATTTTTCATTAAATAAAATATTTATTTAATGTAAATAAATCCTCAAGGAGGCACTGGATTGGAATATTGGATCTCACTCACAATAGCCCCTGGTAACTCTACGAGGAGTGGGCGTTGCTGTGACATTCCGTCCTGTGGAAGGGACGTAAAGAAGGTTCCCTCTCAGTGATGCATTCTTCGAAAGGAGTCGGTGCTGAGGGAGTGTCTCTTCAAACTAGGATATTCTAGCATAGAAGAGGTTGGATAAAGTATTAGTTCACTAGCTAGAAACGAACGCAGGAGGAGAAGTTAGAGATAGGAAATAATGCAACTTCACGGGGTACTGGTAGATGGCTAAGGCCAGAGGCCGGTTGGGTTTGAGGTGTCTGTCTTCGTGCACGAAAGTACCTTGGGGAAATAAACGGGGATCCCGATAGGAATTTGCAAATAATAATAATAATAATTATGACTATTATCAACGAAATGGCAATGTTTTGAAAATTTTTCACATTTTCTACAACCTTGGTCACACAATGCTGTGAATTTTTTATCACTAAAAATACAGTGGATAAAATAATGGTTTATATTAAATTTGAACTGGTAATCGTTGGCTCTAGTTGAAACATGATAGATAAAATTGAGGTGACAATTCTCACAGAAGATATTGTCCGATTTAAAAAAACATTTATATCTGTAATGTCCATGTGGGTGGGCCCACCTTTGTCGGGTATTATATTTCGCTCCGAAAAAAAGTGGCAAAACCACCCACCCTAGTGGAGAGAGCCCATCGGCGTATAGTTCATTAAGG
>JAKCPI010026032.1:0-30667 GCA_023213315.1 Euborellia annulipes | reverse complement strand
GTAATTTTTTTTCTTTAAATATTTGTAACCGAATGTTCATGGAATATATGATTGAGTTATTGATTGTATGCCTATATTGACAGCCCTCAAGCTCTGAGGATGGTCTTGACCAAGACCGAAACGTCAGCCTAGCGGGCCAATAAATGAAAAAATTTTAGCTGCTATTCTTTTATTTACCAATTTTAGTTTCTAGTGAACTAATCCTTATTTCGGATTCCTTTTCTCCAACCTCTTCTATGCTAGAGAGAATGTCCTAGTTTGAGGAGGATCTCCCTCAGCCCGGACTCCTTTCAAAGTATAATACACTGAGAGGAACCTTCTTTATGTCCCTTCCACAGGATGGGATGTCACAGCAACTCCCTCTCCTCGTAGATTTGTGGTGAGATCCAATATTACAATCCACTGCTTTCTTGAAAATTTAAAAAAGGCATTTTTAAATCTAGATAAGATTAGACAAAACAATAGAATTAATTTTACAATTATAAGAAAAAAAGTGTGTGTGTGTGTTAATTTGAATTTGCCAATTATAACTTTCTCTAATCAAAAATAGATTTCCATCTCTGATATCCGATCACCTTTGTTATCCAATATCCGATTTGACACTAAAAACGTAATTTAATTAACATCTCAATTGTAAATAGAATTTAATCCATTCCCACCCCCCTTCCCCAACACCTGCCCCACCTCTACTCTCAATCCTATTAAATCGTTTATTATTTATTTATCTCTAGATAGGAGCGAGACTTAAATCCCCGCTAAATGTTTATTAATAACTAAGTGAATATCCTCCTATTTATAATTATTAATAAATAATAACCGTTGCCAAGTTAACGATTATTATGCGATAATAATTAATCTTAATATTTCATTACAAACACATTTTGTCTGTAAATGTTTTAAAAGTTTGAATTATTTGTATATAGAAAGAGGGAGGTAATTAAAAATCGTAATAATTAAATCTCACAATAATTATTCTTTAATTAAGAATATATATTAAATTTTATTATTAGTGAATCTAATGTATGAATTATTAATAAATCTTGTGTACAAGGGTTATACTGTATCAGCAGGTCGATTTGACGACATGCTGGTACTGTATTTTTGAGGGGAGTAGAATGATGAACTTTCTCACTCCCAAACCTTAGAACCGGTAGTTTGGTTTGCTGAGTGTCTCTGTGCACCAGGGGTAAATATTAACAAACAGGGAAGGTTTTTTATAGCCTTTAATTTGAAGCCTTTTCCTTATAAAATTAAATTAATTAATTGTTGTAAAATTGTTGTATTTACGCTCACTGGTGTAGCGGGCTTGGGTGTCGGCTTCTACAAAGAAGATCCGAGTTCAAATCCTGGGCTTGATGGATTTTTTCATTAATAAATAAAAATATTTATTTAATGTAAACAAATCTTCAAGCAGGCACTGGATTGGAATACTGGATCTCACCACAATAGCCCCCAGGCAACTCTACGAGGAGAGGGAGTTGCTGTGACATCCCGTCCTGTGGAAGGCACGTAAAGAAGGTTCCCTCTCAGTGATGCATTCCTCGAAAGGAGTAGGTGCTGTGGGAGTCCATCCTCAAACTAGGACATCCTATCTAACATAAAAGAGGTTAAATAAAAGGA
The DNA here is from genome assembly GCA_023213315.1 of Euborellia annulipes. Taxonomy (NCBI): domain Eukaryota; kingdom Metazoa; phylum Arthropoda; class Insecta; order Dermaptera; family Anisolabididae; genus Euborellia; species Euborellia annulipes. Next base: position 29,047 of record JAKCPI010026032.1, on the reverse strand, counting down.
ACTGAAAATAGGATTAGTTCATTAGCCAGAAAGCCAGAGGGAACAAGTGAGGAACAAGATTTGCAGATTTGTGGAAGTGTTATGAACTACTTCGTTTTTCTTAAATCTTATTTGCCCATAGTTTTTTTTTTTTCTTCCTTCTTCCTCTGTCTAAGATCTTACGTGACAATTCATATAGTGGTAAAAGGAAATATTTGCTCATATCCTTGGTAAATGGATTGCTTTCTCGTTGCCTTATATTTCCTGGCAGCCAGGGGGGAGGTGACTTCAGCCCCCCCCCCGACTCTACCATTAACAAAGGCTATAAATACTTAATTAACACCAACTGTGTCCCGTTACTTCAACGTTGTTCACTATTGAAATGAATGAACACCGAATTCCCATCACAATTGCCCAAAATTTCTAATTCCTTCCCTCACCCCTCCCTCGCCCGATAAAAATTTTGGTCAATGCCCTATTGGCAGCCATTTTAGCGTTTATCTATTGAGTAAAGCTCTTTTAGTCTGGTGTGACCATCCACATAGGAGTGGGATTGCTCCTATCCTTGACAAATGGACTGCTTCCTCCTCATCTTGTATTGTATTTCCTGGCAGCCATTTTAGGGTTAATCTATTGCAGTGGTTCCCAACCAGTGTGCCCTGGCACCCAAGGGTGCCGCGAGAATGCCTCAGGGGTGCTGCGAGATATTTAGGTAAAAAAAAAGAAGCGGCAAAAATTTCGTCTCCCTAAAAAAAAAAAGGTAAAATGATTCCCAACGCACCTTTGGGGTGCCGTGGACTTCAAAAGGTCCGGTTGGGAAACACTGATCTATTGAGTGAAGCTCAGCGATTCGCAAGTTGATTAAAAGGAGTTGCGGTTTTAGGACTGCTTGATAATCTGCAATGTGCAGAAACTAAGTCTGAAGCCGTAATAAAAATTACACTGTAAGATTACAGCGCATAATGTAATTTATTGTAAATGATATACGAGAAATAAATTGGCGCTTGCAAAATTTTCCATTTATTTCCCGACTAGAACTTTTAATATAAGACCTATTGGGTCCTCATTGGGCTGCCCTATAGGGATCTCACGCAAAGTCCTGTCTGGACAATTATTTCCCATTTAGGTCCCAATTGCCTTTATAAGGATTTCCCTATTGGGCATGCCTCCTTAGAACCCAATGAGGTCTGTATAATGTATACTCTTGGTGATCCCTAAGTAATTTCTAGTCGGGTTGCTCTTACGAGACTTATAAATTTGTAAAATTTCATTCTTCTTTGATGAGTAATTTCAGAGATATAGGTCTAATAATTTGTTTTTTTGGCATCTTCTCCATGTTTCAGTTTCTCGTTCTTGTATTGGTGAATTAACACAACGGGAGCCATGTGCCGTGGGCGGTGCACCCGTTTCGGCTGCCGCTGCAGCAGCGGCCGCTGCAGCTATAGAGTCGGATTCAAGCAATGGCCGAGGTGCCAGAGGATGTCATGAGTGTCGTCCTGGTGAGGTGTGCGTGGCGTTAGCACTTGAGGGACCTCCAACATGCCGTACTGCCAGAGATCCTCGCGATCCTACCGGCTGTGGAGGACACTGCCGACTTGTCAGAGAGATCTGCCAACGTCTCGATCATAACGCCTTCCGGTGAGTATCATCATTTAATACAATTTACGGAAAATTAAATAAAAAAAAGTTAAAGTCAAACTTTTATTTGATCCTCTCAAATTTTTTCGCTCTTCTATCAGCATGTCGCGTTACAAGCCGTGACGTCAAGGGCCGTGTCGCTTCAAGCCGTGACGTCAAAAATAGGAAAGTTGAAATTTAATAAATATGACGAATTATAAGAAAATAATTGTGAGATTTAATTATTTAATTTTTAAATTGATAAAATATAATTTTTAAAATAATTTAAAATGATTCAAATCTTCAATTACTAAATAAATATTGTTCTCAGTTTTTAACATGCGTTTATCCCATTTTCCAATTATTAAGTTAAGATTTTTTTTTTTTTTTTTTTTTTTTTTTTTAAAACATTCACACTTTTTTCTCATTCACACTCACACTCACACACACATTCACACAGTCTTTTCGGCAACTTAGGCCATTTAAGACTTTGACGATAACCGTTGTAGAGAATATATCTATTGTGGGGTCAGGCATTTCTATTTAAGCCATCTGGTATCCAAATGGCTTAAATAAAATCATCGGACTGCCTGGGTCCGAACCCGCGACGTTTGGTATAGGAGGTAGGCACGCTACCTACTACGCCAGACCCGGGGGCAAGTTAAGATTAAAAACGCGATTTTAATACCCCTTAATTGAATAATTTTCTGAAAATTTTCAGTTAAACGCCTACGATCCGAATAAAAAGTTTCACTTGCATCGTGGTTTCATAAAACCACACAATAATTATTTTAAATAGGATTTAAAATTTCGACGATCGTAGGCTCTCGTTGAAACAATTTTACGTATTTCGACACTGAATTAAGACACACAAAGTTCGCATATTTGAATCCACTCAATAAGACTTTATTAGTTTTTATTATTATATGTTGACTTCAATCTATACTTATTTAACTCTGATTTATTTTTTTCGTACTTCCCAGGGATAAATTATATTTCAAACGAAAAACAAATAGATAAAGTTTGTTGTTTTATTGTTTAGCGAAAACAAAAATTGATTCACTTAAAACAAAAAAAAAAAAGAAAAAAGTTAATAGAATCTGGTGGTAATTTTTTTTTCCTTTCGTTTGGCACATGTTGAAACCTGATTTCAGTTGAAATAACAACTCTAATAGATTAGATAAGATACATTAACCTATTTTGTTTAATTCGAGAGATTCATAAGATATCTTGCGAAAAATATTTAAGGCATCCTCTAGACATGACATTAACTTTTAATTATATTGACTAAATGTTAACGCTTTGGCGTTGAAGTTTTTACTTACAGAAAAGCAATCTAACAGTCAAGGAGATGAATTACGCTAATTTTGGACGTTAAAAGTTAACGTTTGGAATTAACGCTAATTTTAGACTTCAAAAGTTAACGTTTGGAATTAACGCTAATTTTAGGCGTTAAAAGTCAACGCTAATCTTAGACTTCAAAAGTTAACGTTTAGGATTAACGCTAATTTTAGACTTTAAAAGTTAACGTTTGGAATTAAAGCTAATTTTAGCCTTTAAAAGTTAACGTTTGGAATTAACGCTAATTTTAGGCGTTAAAAGTCAACGCTAATCTTAGACTTCAAAAGTTAACGTTTAGGATTAACGCTAATTTTAGACTTTAAAAGTTAACGTTTGGAATTAACGGTAATTTTAGACGTTAAAAGTCAACGTTTGGAATTAACGCTAATTTTAGACTTTAAAAGTTAACGCTTGGAATTAACGCTAATTTTAGACTTCAAAAGTTAACGTTTGGAATTAACGCTAATTTTAGACTTCAAAAGTTAACGTTTGGAATTAACGCTAATTTTAGACTTTAAAAGTTAACGTTTGGAATTAACGGTAATTTTAGACGTTAAAAGTCAACGTTTGGAATTAACGCTAATATTAGACTTCAAAAGTTAACGTTTGGAATTAACGCTAATTTCAGACCTTAAAAGTAAACGTTTTTGATTGTAGAATAGACCTGAATGTTTGTTAAATGGTTTGAGTATGTTTTTTTTTTTTTTTAATGAATGTCATCTAAACATTATGTGACAGCCTAAAAAACTAATTTTTTAATTTAAATGAAATAAATAAATTAACATAGCTAATTTATATACACCTTTATAAAAAAGAATGAAAGTGGAGAGTGGGGAGTTGGGGGGGGGGATAAAATTTTAATTTTATTTATGTACCCGTAATTTTATTTAATATTTCGTTGGTTCAACTTATTATATAAAATTAAATTAAGAGCAAGAGAGGAAAAGTTAATTTATTTACATACACTCTAGAGAGGAGGAGGAAATTCCTCCGAGTCTAATAATTAAAATTCATTTCCCTAAATGATCTACTAATAATGGATAATTAGATGTGGGGAAAAAAAATAGACATGGCGATGAGAGTATGATATTAATAAACAACTAGCTGCATAAACAGCCTTTGGTGCTCATTTTAGATACTTTATTTTATTTGAGAGAAAAGCTTAAAGGCATAAAAAAAATTAATTTTTTGCTTATTTATAGTTTATATGAAGGTTCCCTCTCAGTGATGCATTCTTTATAAGGAGTCGGTGCTGAAGGAGTTCCTCCTCAAAAAAGAAAAAAAAAAAAAATAAATTTTATTTAAAAAAAAAAAAAAAATTAAATAAAAAATTTTTTTTTTTTTTATATTTTTTTCTTTGCCCTTAAACCCCCTCTAAAATTAAAATTTATTATAAATATTACTTATTATTAATTTTTAAAGTTTAAAAAAAAAAACTAAAAAAAATAAAATAAAATTAAAACTCTTTTTAAAATAATATTTTTTTTATTTTTAAAATATATTGTTATGTGGGGCAAAAATGAAAATTTTAAAACCCCCCCCCCAAACCCCCAGAAATAGATTCAAATTCCCTTCCAAAAAAAAAATTCCTTTTTGTTGCCCTGTGTAATATAGGCTAACCAACTACCAGATATATAAGATTTTGGCTTCCTCCCTCGGATAATCCCGGGGAGGGGGGGATGTCCTCTGCTCCCCCCATGTCCCCCCACGTCCGACGCCTATGACCTATTCAGGTTTTCAGCTTAACTGTGATTGGTTAATATTTTATGTAATTCTTTTGCACTCAACATATGCTTTGTAGTTTGCTTTTTTGCATCAGATAGCTTTACACATAAATTTTTTCTCCTAATCCCAATGTGGTCCCAAAATGAAATTTTAATATGCTGTTTATCGTAAAATGAGGAAGCATATATATTTTTTTCATCAATTTTGGAGCTGACATGTTTTGAGATATTCAAGGTCAAAGGTTAAAGTCAATGACCTTAATTATTTTCATTGTTGAAATGTGATCATGTTGCACATCCTTTTAAAGCTTGTTTCAAGACCTTTGCAAAAATACTTGTTTCATAGTTCTATCTTTATTAGAACAGAAGTTACAGCCGTTTTTGTCTGCAAAGTCTGTGTTGATTTGAAATGATATGACTCTATAATAAAAATCTGGTGTGACTGGTCGCACAGCACACAACTTTCTCTTACCTTCGGTATTCGAAGTTATGTTCTGTGCTTTCACACCAGATTTTTTTATGTAGAGATATATATATTTAGTTTCCGCTGATATATTAGAATTCAAGATGTAAAATTGCCCCCGGGCTTGGTGTAGTAAGTAGCGTGCCTACGTCCTATACCAAAAGTCGCGGGTTCGGACCCCAGGCAGTCCGATGATTTTATTTAAGCCATTTGGATGCCAAATGATGATTATTAATGAAAAAATGTGAGTGTGAGTGTGAATGAGAAAAAATTGTGGTAAAAAAAAAAAAAATTTGATAGATATAACCCAATGCTTCTTCTATGGGAAATTTTTGTGCCTTCCCATTTGGGAGTATTTTTCCAAGATTTTCTAAAACGGTGTATAATTTCAACTGGAAATTGGTGACAGACATACGGACACTCCGCATTATCTAGATAAATTATTATTCTGTCTTGGAATAATAAATTATAGAATACAACCCTAACAGCACAAAATATTGCAGCAATGTTGCAGAAATATTGCGAATCTTGGCAACATTGCAGCGGCAATATTCCAAACTAGCAATATTGCTGTTTGAGCTGCAATATTGCATCAATGTTGCTGCAATATTGTCAATATTGAGCAAGATTGCAATATTTTGTGCTGTGTGGGAAAACAAAATATATTTTCTTTATTCTTCCTTCTCCTTGATCGATTCCCTCTAACTGAATATTCGTATTCCTAAAAGTCATTCGTCAGGCGGTCTCTCTTTAAAAAAAAAAACGTTTCAAAAACTTTCCAGATTAATCCATCTAACGATAACATCAAAGGAGGGGGAATGGGGGGGGGGAGAATATATATATAAGCGTTACTATTAAAAACTTTTAAGGAGTGCCACCACCATCAGCTAAAAAAACTTCATCTTCTTCTGGCTCTAATTAATTTTTGACATGAATGAATAAATAAATAAATAAATACGTCTCTCAAAATGTTTCCTCTCTCTCTATTAAATAATTAAAGAAATTTAAAAGACTTCTTTTTTTAAATAGTTCCATATTTCACTGGATGTCCGGGCTCCCAGGCTTAAAGGGAGGGAATAAAAAAAGAAAGAGAGAACAAACTATTAAACTGCGAGTTGAAACTTTCTTTCAATTCTTTAATTTAACTTTTAATTCCTGGGGAAAATGTCGATTGAAAGTTTTTCCCTTTCGCTCTCATTAAAAGAATTATTGTTTTAAATCTAGATATACTGTATGTTTTGAATTTTTTTTTTTTTTTTTCACAATGTATTTTTACTAGATACTCAGTCCAATTTTAATTTAATTATATAATAAAGTGTTGGGAGCTAGGATTTTTTTTTTTTTTTACTTTCTCTTACCTCTATATATATGTTATTATATATAGAGAGAGAAAGTATTGGATTCATGTCAAAAATTGGATGTCGAGTTTTTGATAGATCTTCACGTTTTGAGGTCCCCTGAATCCAAAAAAGTGGTTTTCGCGACATGGTCTGTCTGTGTGTGTGTGTGTCTGTGTGTGTGTGGGTGGGTGTGTGTCTGTGAACAAAATATTTCAAGAACGAAAAGAGCTAGGAGGTTGAAATTTTATATTTAAGTTAGGCACCTCCATGGGACGTGACACGAAGCTTTTGAACAAAATCGACCAAAGAGTACTAGTACTTTACTGATGCACTTCTTCAGTTTTTTCGATTTTCTCTAAATTCGCTTAAACGATTTTTTTTTAAATTCAAAAATCAATTATTTTTTAGATTCTCAATGAAATGTATATTCTCGTTTTGCCCTCAAAATTGTTTGAAGCACACTTTACTCTTGTACTCCATAGAAAAGATAGGAGAAATGGTTGCCATGGTAACAAAATATAAATATTTCGCTATACTTAAAAATTTTACATCTTAAAAATCGAATATACTGTACTGTCGGAAACTAAATACATGTCGACACAAAAAATCGTAAAAATGTCGCACAGCACACAACTTTCTCTTACCTTCGGTAATCGAAAGTTGTGTACTGTGCTAGTCACACCAGATTTTTTTATTTAAAATTATGGCCTTGCTCAGATAAGAAGCATTTAGCCAGCACAAGGTACATTTGAATTAATAAATAAATATATTGTTAAATAACATTAGGTTAATATATATCACATGTAAAATAAATAATAATCTAAGAAAAAAAGATAAATTTACACTAGCTTGAAGCCTATTGATACAATATGTCTCATAATTTTCTTGACCATATCGGATCCCTCGTTGAGATTCTGTAGAAGTTGACAGATGCTTGTGGGTAGGGCTATTTTATTTCCAAAATCTTTATAAGGTCTATCAATTTTATTACTATTTTGTGGGCAGGCTAAATAAATGTGATTGAGGTCTCCTACTGAAGCATTATCGCAACTGCAATAGGGTGTTTCGCCAAGTCCAATTTTGAATAAATACTAGCTGTCATTTTTGGCATAATGCTGAACAAGTGAGCTCCTCTCGTTCCGCTCGTCTCCACCCAGAAACTGTGCCAGCTGTTCATGGCATTTTTTTTTAATGAGAGTATAGATATCAGATAGAGGTGTATCTAGGTTTAGATGGCAGCCCTCAGCAATGGCGCTATTGGCGATCCCATCTACAATTACGTTATTCCTAATGCCAGCATGGCCAGGAATGCATAAAATTTTTATAAATTTCCCCTGATTATTGAAAAGCAATATTTGATTAATTATTTCTGTCACCAAATAAGATTTAGTATAATTTGTTGAATAATTCTTGATCGCCTCAACTAAGCTACAGGAATCAGTGCAAATCAAAAAATCTGGTGTGACTGGCGCACAGCACACAACTTTCTCTTACCTTCGGTAATCGAAGGTTGTGTTCTGTGCTTGTCTCACCAGATTTTTTGTGTCGACATGTATTTAGTTTCCGACAGTAGGGAATATTTGAATTCAGATGTAAAATTTATAAGTATGGGAAAATATTTATATTTTGATACCATGGCAACCATTTCTCCTATCTTTTCTATGGGAGTACAAGAGTAAAGTGGTCTTCAGAAGGATTTCAATCACAAAATGAGAATATACATTTTAAAGAGCACAAACTAAAAAATAAGTGATTTTTGAATTTAAAAAAAAATCGGAGCGAATTTCGAGAAAATCGAAAAAAACTGAAAAGTGCATCAGTAAAGTACTAGTACTTTTTGGTCGATTTTGTTCAAAAGCTTCGTGTCACGTCCCATGGGGGTGCTAACTTAAATATAAAATTTCAGCCTCCTAGCTCTTTCCGTTATTGAGATATTTTGTTCACAGACACACACACAGACAGACAGACACACACACACACAGACAGACCATGTCGTGAAAACCACTTTTTGGATTCAGGGGACCTCAAAACGTGAAGATCCATCAAAATCTCGACATCGAATTTTTGACCATGAATCCAATACTTTCTCTCTATATATATATTACATATATACATAGGTAAGAGAAAGTAAAAGTATCGGTTGGGTTTGTTGTGTATATATTCTAGAGCCTTCAACACCGCAACTAGGATGTTAGTTTCTACAAAAAAAAATCCGCGTTCAAATCCCGGGTGTGAGGGATTTTTTCATTAATTAAAAAATATAAATAAATTTAAAGGCAGACACTGGATTGGAATATATGATCTCACCACAATAGCACCCTGGCAACTCTACGAGGAGAGGGAGTTGCTGTGACATCCCGTCCTGTAGAAGGGACGTAAAGAAGATTCCCTCTCAGTGATGCATTCTTCGAAAGGAGTCGGTGCTGAGGGAGTACCTCCTCAAACTAGGACATCCTCCCTAGCATAGAAGACGGTGAATAATAGGAACAAGGTGGAACCAAAAATAAGGATTAGTTCTTTAGCTAGAAATGAGGAGGAGTTAAAGATAGGAAATAGTGTAACTTCACCGGTAGATGGCTAATGCCAGAGGCCGCTGTTTGTGTTAGGTAGGGTATGTGCACGGAAGCACCTCGGGTAAATAAACGGGGATACCGATAGGAATTTCAAATAATAATTTGCGTCTAGACAGGGGAGCTTCGTCCCCTGGACGCCCCTCACCAGGCTCGGGCCCGCATGCGGCGGACCTTCTCTTTTTCTTAATTATGAAAAAAAATTATTACTATTCCAATCGAGTGCCTGCTTAATGATTTATTTATATTCAAAGAATACTTAAATTTTTCTCTATACATTTTCTATGGGAGAAATCGTAACTTTAGGAATTAATAACTCAAAAAGTTATAGTAATTTCGGTTTGAAAATTATTTTCCTGTAATCCATAGAAGTTCCTCTTTAAGCATATAAAATTTCGTTTCAAAACTCCAACGGCAAGTTCAAATAGAATGTGACAGATAGACGGACCTTAGCGAATTATATATTTTTTTTTTTTGAAATATAGAGTCGTTATGGAGTGTCCAAGAAAAATACTTTGGTCCTAAAATTTCCTCAAATGCAGTGCCTCAAAAATCCTCAATGAAAAATTTAAATCATTTAATTATATTAATAGCCCTCGGGCCTGGTGTAGTTGGTAGCTCTCCTGCCTTCTATTCCCAGGGTCGCGGCTTCAGATCCCAGGCAGCCCGATGATTTTATTTAAGCCATTTGGATGTATTAGGTTGAATGAGAAAAAAGTGTGGGTGTAAAAAAAAAGAAAATTATATTAATAAATCTCTCTAATGCCAAAATAATAAAAATTGTTATAAAATTATCTTTGAAGAATAATATTATTAATTTTTTTTTTTTTTTTTAATAAATAAATTTAATTTGCATGCTGTCATTTTCTCTACCTCTGTAATCTAAATACATATATATTTTCTTGTACAGTTCTAATTTGATTAGTGAGATAATTTAATTTTTGTGACCAGATCTTGTTAGAGAGAGCGTGTTTAAAATTCGAATGAGCTAGCTTGCTAGGCTAGCATTTTTTTTTTTTTTTTTAAAAATATATAATTTTTTTTTAAAAAAAAAACACTCCCCCATTAATTTTTTTTAAATTTAAAAAAAATTTTTTTTTTTTTAAATTATTTAAATAAGCTTATATGATTTATTTAAAATTCAACTGTCAAATTAGTTGAGCATTCTTGCAATAGATGGCAAGCTAGTCTAACAGCCGATATAGTATTAGCCTATATCTGGCCTATATTTATATATTTTTATGCTTTTATAAAAGATACATAATATATAATAACATTTATTAAGTATTTATTGTTAAAAGATCAATGAAAATCAATTTAAATATTATTAGCTACCATTCTGACATCTCTTGGCAAATTTTTGAATTAGTTGATTTTTTGGGCATACTTTTTATGACACACTACGCCCTCTTATCGGGAAAAACATGCGTAACACCTTCGCTCCCCAGGTGAAGCCTAAGCCGGGCTCTCTAGCTAGTTATATTAAATTCGATCATAAAGTAGACTTTTCAAATACAAGAAAATTTTTTATCCCCTTTTGATTCCCCCCCTGGCCAAGTGACAGTGCCGGTAATCATAATTTATATAGCCTCAGATGCCGTATAAACAAATAGACAAACTTATTTTCACCTGCTGTTATTTATTGCAATTCACTTGACCAATAAAATTGAAATTTTATCCTTTCTTTTTTTTTTGCTCTCTTCTTATTGTGTAGGTGAGGGGGGGGGGGGGGGGCGAATAGAGAATTGATATAAAAAGAAAGAAAACTTTATTCGTTCCCGACTTTGTTCTCTTCCCCTTGAAGCAGCAATCTTTTTTCTCCTTTTTTTTTTCTTCTATTCCTCTTCTTCTTATGTAAAAAAAAAAAAATAATTCGATAATAAAATAGCTATTTGTATATTGTATTTTGAAATCTTCCGACAAGTTGTTTTTTTTTTTTTTTTCTTTATCATTATATTAGAAAAGTTTATATAAAAAAAGTAAAACTTTTGCCGTTATTATTATTATTTTTTTTTTTATAAGGGGGCGAAATTAAATATTTTTTTATGGGAATAAATTGCACTTAATGGGGAACGGGAGCGAAGCTGCTAAGCTTGTTTTTCCCGATAAGATGGCGTTGTGTGTAATAAAAAGTATGCCCAAAAAATCAAGTAATTCAGAAATTTGCCAAGAGATGTCAGAATGGTAGCTAATAATATTTCAATTGATTTTCATTGATCTTTTAACAATAAATACTTTATAAATGTTATTATATATTATGTATCTTTTATAATAGCATAAAAATATATAGATATAGGCCAGATATAGGCTATTAGAGGATCAGCTGTTAGACTAGCCTGCCATCTATTGCAAGAATGCTGAACTAATTTGACAGTTGAATTTTAAATAAATTATCTAAGCTTATTTTAAAAATTTCTTAATTAATATGTGATTAATAATAACAATAAATTCATTTTTAAATTAAAAAAAAAATTAAAGATTATTTGGACAGATTGTTTTTTTGTATTTGCTTGATAACAAAAAAAATAATTACGATAATTTTTTAATGAATCATGAAAAAAATTATAGCTCGATGTCCCAATAATCTCTTATAAATTTAATTCATTTAAAAAAAACGCATTGAAAAATTCCTTATAATAGTCTAGTTTTTTTTAAAGTACGTTTAGACGTCACTCCTGAACTCCCTTAATGAACTATTATAATAAATATGCACGTAAAGGTGAGAATTAGTGAAGAAATCTTTTTATTTTTTATCCTTGTTAACAACGAAGTTATACAATACATGTGCGAGGTGTACGTCTGACAGCGTTCTATTTGACCAAGTAAACTGGGAATTTTAAAATGAAATTTTGCCCTTTTAGAAGAAATATTTGGATCCCCATATTCTCTCCCTCCGATGGGCTCTCCACTAGGGTGGGTGGTTTTGCCACTTTTTTTCGGAGCGAAATATAATACCCGACAAAGGTGGGCCCACCCACATGGACATTACAGATATAAATGTTTTTTTAAATCGGACAATATCTTCTGTGAGAATTGTCACCTCAATTTTATCTATCATGTTTCAACTAGAGCCAACGATTACCAGTTTAAATTTAATATAAACCATTATTTTATCCACTGTATTTTTAGTGATAAAAAATTCACAGCATTGTGTGACCAAGGTTGTAGAAAATGTGAAAAATTTTCAAAACATTGCCATTTCGTTGATAATAGTCATAATTATTATTATTATTATTTGCAAATTCCTATCGGGATCCCCGTTTATTTCCCCAAGGTACTTTCGTGCACAAAGACAGACACCTCAAACCCAACCGGCCTCTGGCCTTAGCCATCTACCAGTACCCCGTGAAGTTACATTATTTCCTATCTCTAACTTCTCCTCCTGCGTTCGTTTCTAGCTAGTGAACTAATACTTTATCCAACCTCTTCTATGCTGGAGAATATCCTAGTTTGAAGAGACACTTCCTCAGCACCGACTCCTTTCGAAGAATGCATCACTGAGAGGGAACCTTCTTTACGTCCCTTCCACAGGACGGAATGTCACAGCAACGCCCACTCCTCGTAGAGTTACCAGGGGGCTAATGTGGTAGGATCCAATATTCCAATCCAGTGCCTCCTTGAGGATTTATTTACATTAAATAAATATTTTTATTTAATGAAAAAATCGAGCACGCCCAGGATTTGAACAGGGATCTTCTTTGTAGACACCCTAGCCCGCTACACCAGCGAGCCCTCCATTTATTCATAATAAAATTTTATGACTGAAAATGAAAAAAATAATTCTTTTTTGTTTGAAACGTTTTGTTGACACATAAATTAATTTCTTATCTAATCAAAAAATATTTAATTTAGAACTAAGAAGCATTTCTGAGTGACTTGGTGTGAGCAAACACACACACACACACACACACATACATTTTAATAAAACTTTTGGATAATCAGATCTTTCTCATAAAGTTTTAAAGAGTAATAAATTTAAGATTGAACTGTATGTGTGTGTCTGTGTGTGTGAGTTGTAATTTAGTCTCACTGAATGATGATAGTTTTGTTCTTCTCTCTCCCTCTCTCTGTGAATGTGTGTGTGTGTGTGTGTGTTCAGATGCCTGGAGGTGTCCAAGTGCCTGCCAGGGGAGTTCCAATGTCACAACCAACTGTGCGTTCCATCTGAGAAACGTTGCGATGGACATTTCAATTGTTATGACCGAAGCGACGAACATCTTTGCGGTGAGTGTCTCTGTCACTCTCTCTTCTTATCACCACTCTCTATTTAATAAACAAATAAATGAAGAGCACACGGGAAAAACATGATTTGGTCCATTTTTGTTTGTTTGTATTTTTTGCGCTATCTGGTAGCAAAACCGGAGTACTTTTTAAAGTGAAACTTTTATTTTATCCTCTCAAATTTTTTCGCTCTTCTATCAGCATGTCGCGTTACAAGCCGTGACGTCCAAGCCGTTACGATAAAAATAGAAAAGTTGAAATTTAATATATATGACGAATTATAAAAAAATAATTGTGAGATTTAATTATTCAATTTTTAAATTGATAAAATATAATTTTTAAAATAATTTAAAATGATTCAAATCTTCAATTACTAAATAAATATTGTTCTCAGTATTTAACATTCGTTAGCGAAACAATTTTTCTCATATAAATTAATATAAAATACGATAATGCGTTCCTTGTCGAAAAAATTCTCACAAAATGTTATGTCCCTACGTTTTTCAAAGATTAGTCATATTGTTAGAGAGGATCTTCCCTAATAATATTCAATTAATTTTTCTAGACTTTTATTGATCCTCTCAAATCTCTTTTCGCTCTTCTATCACAGTGCGGAGCTACGAGCCAGCGTTACGCCGTGACGACAAAAATTGAAAGTAGAAATTTAATATATATGACGAATATAAAAATAATTGTGAGATTTAATTATTCAATTTTTTAAATTGATAAAATATAATTTTTAAAAGATTCAAATCTTCAATTACTAAAAAATATTGTCTCAGTTTCGCGTCTATTGATTTCCCATTTTCCAATTATTAAGTTAAGATAAAAAACGCGATTTTTAATACCCTTAATTGAATAATTTTCTGAAAATTTTCAGTTAAACGCCTACGATCCGAAAAAAAAGTTTCACTTCCATCGTGGTTTCATAAAACCACACAAATTTTTTTATATTAAATTTCCTAAGCTGCTGCGTCCCCTATAACCACTTTAAAGTCTACATCCACTTTTCATCGTTATTAGCCTTTTGGCTGCCTAGTCCCTCCTCATTGAAATTAATATCCCCTTTTACAACGTTTTACAGTAAGAATATTATCAAGTAATAAAAATACTACCTTCTATTATTTGTTGTCAAGGGTCCGGTCAAATAGAGTAGACCTATTATTAAATAAGCCATTTGAAAGAGTGAGTGAGTACTTTGACTTGAAGAGAAAAAAAAAAATAACATGAAACGTTACGACTTGGCCTCTTGAATGTCTAAATATTCATAGCCGTCTTTCACTTTTATGACTTTCACTATAACATACAGGATATATATATGCATGCATGTTTTTTTTTTTTTTCTATTTCTTATCTTGAAATAGAAATTCGTATTTTAGTAATGCGCTATAAAATAAAATATCAATGATAAAAATTAACTCTTTTTTTTTGGCCTTGCCATTCAATTTATCTTCTGTTAAGATTGACAATTTACTAAACCTATATGTTATTCGAGATTTTGATGGAAATATAAGTTTTGTTTGTCTGTAAATGAAATATCTCAATAACAAAATATAAAATTTAAGGTGCGCGTCTCGGGGTGCTAATTTTGCGAGTTTGAAGATATTTGAGCAAAATGTGTTAAAGAATAGTTAATTTTCTACCCTTAATTAATTAGCTGAAATCTTTCAAATGAAATGGAATAAATCTCTTGTATTCCTATGGGAACAACTAACGCCATCTCTTGCCGCCTAGAGTAACTCGGTACTGAATCGTCTTCTAACGACTTTTCGAGACTCGCACCTTAATTGGAGATACTATCGACACTGTCAAAAAGTAACAAAAAATATATTATTGATCCACTGAGCGTCAAAAAAAAAGTTCCACTTTGTTTCTTCTTAAAAAGACCTGTTCTAACCTATCTTAATAATACTGTAATTTATTAAACATTTAATATGAAATATCTTATACATTTCTAAGTAAATTTAACACAAAATCCATATAATTTTAATAAATAATTAGAATTTAAATAAAACAAATTTAATAACGCTAAATTTGGAAAAATTTTAAAATAATCTTTCCTTTCCTCTGTCTATTTTTATTGGAAATTCTTATAAAAACAAAATTTTTAATTAATATCCAACTCAACACATCGAGATGATGTTGATTTGTCCTACAAATTAAAAATTCGATCTT
Organism: Euborellia annulipes; assembly: GCA_023213315.1. Classification (NCBI taxonomy): domain Eukaryota; kingdom Metazoa; phylum Arthropoda; class Insecta; order Dermaptera; family Anisolabididae; genus Euborellia; species Euborellia annulipes. The sequence goes on along the minus strand of JAKCPI010026032.1, from coordinate 13,617 downwards.
TTATTTAAATTGTATTAAATTTATTAAAATGATTTGTATTTGTAATTAAGTTTACTTAGAAATGTATAAGTCATTTCATATTAAATGTTTCTTAGATTATCATTAAGGTAGATTAGAACAGGTCTTCTTAAGGCGGAACAGGAGCAAAGGTGTTACGCATGTTTTTTTCCCGATAAGATGGCGTAGTGTGTCAAAAAAATCAAGTAATTCAAAAATTTGCCAAGAGATGTCAGAATGGTAGCTAATAATATTTAATGCATTTGGTTGATTTTCATTGATTTTTTTAATAATAAATACTTTATAAATGTTATTATATATTATGTATCTTTTATAAAAAGCATAAAAATATATAAATATATGCCAGATATAGGCAAATACGGTATCGGCTGTTAGACTAGCCTGCCATCTATTGCAAGAATGCTGAACTAATTTGACAGTTGATTTTTAAATAAATCATCTAAGCTTATTTTAAAAAATTTCTTAATTAATATGTGATTAATAATAACAATAAATTCATTTTTAAATAAAAAAAAAATTAAAGATTATTGGGACAGATTGTTTTTTTTGTATATGCTTGATAACAAAAAAATTAATTACGATAATTAAAAAAATTATAGGTCAATGTCACAATAATCTCTAATGAAATTAATTCATTTAAAAAAACCGCGTTGAAAAATTCCTTATAATAGTTTAGTTTTTTTTTTTTTTTTTCAAGTACGTTTAGACGTTGCTCCTGAACCCCCTTAAGAAGAAACAAAATGTCACGTTTTCATTTACTTTTCAAATATTTTTATACTATTTCTTTTTGTTTACAAGCTCTGCGACAATCAACATTATTTGTTCTCCTCTCTCTCTCTTGTGACGTCAAAAAAGGCGGGCGGTAATTAAGATAATGCAATCAAATAAAGAGAGAAAGTGCAAAATCTTAAGTTTTTGTATCAAAAGAACAAAAAAAAAAAAAAAAGAAGTTTTCTCTCTTTATTTATTCATTCAAAAAAAAGAGAGAACAACTCGTCTTCTTCTTCTTCTTCTACTTGCTATTTGTCTTTGCAAAGTAAATTAATATTAATCCATTAGGGGCGTTTTGTTTCGAGAAATACAAACATTTTCTTTCGTTTTATGCTAATTGCTTCTTTAATATCTTCTAAATCAGGGGTGGCCAACCCGAATGATCTTGCGAGCCACTTAAATGCATCATAACTCCGCGGGCCGCATTTAAAATTATTATTATTATTATTTGAAATTCCTATCGGAATTCCTTAGGGACCCCCGTTTATTTACCCGAATTGCTTCCGTTGGTCGAAGCCCACACACACCCCAAACCCAACCGGCCCTCTAGCCGTAGCTCATCTACCGGCACCCCGTGAAGTTATATCATTTCCTATCTCCTCCCCTCCTACGTTCATTTCTAGCTTTGAACTAATGCATATTTCTGGTTCCACCCGGCTCCTTTTATCCAGCCTCTTCTATGCTAGGGGAGGATGTCCTAGTTGAGGAGGGACTTCCTCAGCACCGACTCCTTTTAGAAGAATCTATCACTGACAATTGAGAGAGGGAAACCTCTTTACGTCCTTTCCACAGGACGGGATGTCACAGCAACTCCCTCTCCTCGTAGAGGGGAGTTGCTTGGGGGCCTATTGTAGTGATATCCAATATTTTAATCCAGTGCCTCAAGCTAAAGGATTTGTTTACATTAAATAAATATTTTTATTTAATGAAAATCCTACGCCCAGATTTGAACAGGGATCTTCTTTGTGGAAAGATACTAGAGGCAATTTGAAGATAATTTGTGCAAAAACTCTGAGAATCAGGGTTTTCTGAGTTAGGCCGGTCTTGTACTGGAATTCAATTGATATATCTCATTATTAGATACCCCCAGACATGATTAGAAAGGTACATCTTCTGAGCTGGTGGCAATTAAAAACGAACAAGCCTCGGTTCATTAGAAAGGGATTGCGGGGCGTACGCGCTAGGAGGCTTTTAAAAAGGAGTCTCTTTACACGGCGATTACCTACCTTTTAATCGTCTCCCCTGTTAAAATTAAGTATAATTTGGCAATTTGGCTAATTTTAAAGCTATATTCAGAAATGTTCTATAAAAATCTGGCATGATTGGATCACACAACTTTCTCTTAACTATCGTAATTGAAAAGAATCCTGTGCTTCACACCAGATTTTTTGTGTCGAGTTTCCGCCGATATATAAAGATTTATATTTTTTTACTATGGCAACCATTTCTCCTATCTTTCCTATGAAGTACAAGAGTCAAGTGTGCTTGAAACAATCTTGATGGCAAAATGAGAATATACATTTTAAAGAGCATCTAAAAAGTAATTGCATAAATAATTTATAGCTGAGATATATCAATAAGAGGGTAAAAATGAGAAATGCAGCTAAGGTTATTTCTTTTATTTGGTACACTTCACACAGCTGACGTTTCGGTTTCGTGTTTGAACCATCTTTCAGAGCTGCATTTCTCACTTTTACTTCCTCTTAATAAATAATTGATTTTTGAATTTTTAATCAAAATCATTAGAGCAAATTCTTATAAAATCTTTTTTTATCCAATCTTAAAACGCTCCGGGAAAATGATATAAAGCTTCTTTTTAAATTATTGAATATTCAATAATTTAGAAAGAAACCACATATGGGGACATTGATTGCCGTGTGGGCTTTTGAGGCCCTCCAGATTTAATAAAAATTCCTATACTGGTAACTGCCCGTTGAGTCAAGTAAATGTAATTTTGTAAATAAGTATGATTCAAGAAATATTCCTGATTATGTATTGAGCATTGTTCATATCTTGAATATACCTACTCAAGTATGAGTAAACCTAATTAATTTTGTAAGATTATACTGTAAACACACACAAAATTTGTATTTATTTGTATAATGGACAAAATAGTCCGTAGAAAAGAAATAAATAAATAAAATCGAAAAAATGAGTCGGGGCCACAAGTGCCTGATGCTTTCGAGAGTGGGGTCTTGAGTTTAGTCAAACAAACCAATAATTTTAAAATAAATAAATTATCTTTTTTTTTAATGCACCTGAAGCAGAAATGCTACTTTTAAGACAACACTTTCGACACCTAATCATTTTGGTTGTGTAAGCTTAATCCTACAATCTTGAGCAGATCAGGCACTTGTGGCGCCGACTATACTTCTTTTGGTCAGATTTTGTCTCAAAAGCTTCGTGTCACGTCCGATGAGGCTAGCAAACTTAATATAAAATTTCAACTTCCTAGCTCTTTCCGTTTTTGAGATATTTTGTTCACACACAGACAGACAGACCATGTTGGGAAAACCACTTTTTTGATTCAGGGGACCTCAAAATGTGTATATCCGTCCATAATCTTGACATCGAATTTTTGAGATGAATCCAATACTTTCTCTCTATATATATATGCACTGAAAATTTTTTTTTTGTAATTTTACAAATATTTAGGAAGTATATTCCTACACAAAAACATACTAAATTCTAATAAATCTTTGCAAAAAACAATTTACAAATGTATTGTAATTTTAGAAATGACATTTGAAAATTAGAGGTAAATGTGTGGTAATTTTAGAATTCCTAAAACTGCTTTCGAGAAAATACAATTTTTAACAAAAAATACTATACAATGTTTGTAAAATTTCAATACATACTCTATTTTTCGAAGAAAATTGTAATTTTAAAATGTTTTTTTGTTGTAAACATTTGTAAATTTAGTAGGATAAGGATTTACAAGGGAAATTTGTAAATTTAGTATTCCAAAGCACACTAAAATTAAGATTTTTTTTACAGTACTTTTTTATTAACATTTATAGAAGTAAGAAAGTAACAAGGATTCAATTTGAAAAAATCTTCCTCTGGCTTTTTATGTGGGCTTCGCACCTATTATATATATATATATAATTAGCTAATGTCCGTCTGTCTGTCACCGCTCTATTTACGCAACTTCCCGTTGGAATTTTGAAATGAAATTTTATATGCATAAAGAGGACCTTCCTAGGGATTATAGGAAAACTATTTTTTCATCCCGATATTCTTATAACTTATTGAGTTATTAATTCTTAAATTTACGATTTCTCCCATAGGAAATGTATAGAGAAATATTTAAGTATTCTTTTCATTTGTGTATTCCATGAATGTAACCAAATCCTCAAGCAGGTACTGGATTGGAATGGAATAATAATAATTTTCTTTTCATAATTAAGAAGAAAAGGCGAGGGTCCGCCGCAGGCTACCAGCCAAATGGAGGCCGAAGGCGGGCGACGCGACTACTATTAATAAATAATTCTTTAACATTTTTACCCCCCCTCCAGTGGGCATGTATAATTATAAAATCCAATTTTAAATGTTTATTTGGGAATTAAAAAACAAACGAGGACGTGCTTGTGTACCAGGTATTAAAGAGAGGATGCTTTTCCCATAGAGAGTTGGTTAATATTTTAAATAGGGTGGCCAAGAGGCCCTTCCCCTTGGGACTGGTTAATAAATTCTCCATTAGAGGTCACTAAGTATCTCTTTGGGGTTGTATCATACCCCCCTCCCCCCCCCCCTCTTTCTCTCCCTGTTTGTTGATCTGTTGATTTAGTTTTTGTCCTTTTTCCTCTTAACTCAAAAAAAAAAAAAAACTTGTTGGAGGTTTAACCAACCTTAAACCCTCTCTCTTTCTCTTAAAAAAACTAAATAAATAAATTTAGATACGTATAATATTGTTTTTTTTTAGAAATCAAAAAAGCCTTTAAACGAAAAGAGATAGAAACATTTGATTGGATTAATCAAAACATATTCAATTTATATTAAAACTATAAAAAAAAATCTTAATTTTAGTGTGTTTTGGAATAGTAAATTTACAAATTTATGCGTTCAAATATTGTTTACAACAAAAAATTTTTTACAAAATTACAATTTTCCCTTCTTTGAAAATTAGAGTACATGATCTGTCTGTCCTGTGTGTTCAATTTCAAGCATGAAGGAATTGAGCTATGAGGCTGAAATTTTATATATAAGTTAAACACCCCCGGGAGCGTCAAAATAATCTTTTAATCAAAATCGGACCAAAGAGTACTAGTACTTTACTGATGTACTTTTCAGTTTATTTCGATTTTCTCCAAATTCGCTCCAACGATTTTGTTTAAAATTCATAAATCAATTATTTTTAGATTCTCTTTAAAATGTATATTCTCATTTTGTCCTTGAAATCTTCTGGAGACCACTTTACTCTTGTAGGCTACTTCATAGAGAAGATAGGAGAAATGGTTGCCCATGGTAACAAAATATAAATATTTTCCCACGTTTATCAATTTTACATCGGCCCCCGGGGTGTGGCGTAGTAGGTAGCGTGCCTACCTCCTATACCAAACGTCGCGGGTTCGGACCCCAGGCAGTCCGATGATTTTGTTGAAGCCATTTGGATACCAGATGGCTTAAATAGAAATGCCTGAACCCACAATAGATAATATCATAATACAACGGTTATCGTCTAAAAGTCTTAAATGGCCTGAGTTGCCGAAAAGACTCTGTGAATGTGTGAGTGTGGTGTGAATGAGAAAAAGAGTGTGAAGTATTTCACACAAAAAAAAAAAAAAAAAATTAACAGAATCTTTACATCGGCCCTCAGAGTTTGGTGTAGGGGTAAGCGTGCTAGCCTCTGTATACCAAGCGCGCGGGCGGACCCCCAGGCAGTCCGATGATTTTATTTAAGCCATATTGGATTCCAGATGGCATAAATAGAAAATAGTCTGGACCCCCTGTAGATATCAATAATTAACGGTTACGTCAAAGTCTTAAATGGCCAAGGTTGGCGAAAAGACTGTATAGTGTGAGTGGAATGAGAAAAAAGTGTAAATGTTTTTATTAAAAAAAAAAAAAAAAAATTTACATCTTGTTTTAATTGTACCCTACTGTCGGAAACTAAATACATGTCTACACAAAAATCTGGTGTGACAAGCACGGTGAAGGTAGAGAAAGTTGCATGCTGTGTGCCAGTCACACCATTTGCTTGTTTGTTTTGTTGTATGATCTATTTATTATTGGTTTTATAATTGTATTCTTAATTTTGTATATTGTATTTTTGGAAACTGGAGAGATGGCCCTTTGCCAACATCTATATAATCTATATATATATAATGGCGGAGTGTCCGTCTGTCCGTCTGTCACGCTCTGTTTGACCAACTTCCCGTTGGAATTTTAAAGAATTTGCAGTCTTATAGAGGACGTTATGGAGAGTTCAGGAAAAATACTCCGGGCCCCGAAAATTCCTGTACTCTTTGAGTTATTAATCCTTAAAGTTGCAATTTCTCTCATAGGAAATGTATAGAGAAAATTAATGTATTCTTTTGCATGTATGTATTCTATGAATGAAAATATTATAGGAAAGAGTCACTACCAGGCCCGAGACAGTCGAGAGAAAACAAAGTCAAAACTATTAAAAACATATAACCAAGTATTTATTAATTTAAATAAGCTTGAAAAATGTAAGTAGGTACCGCCGGGATTTGCACCACGGATCTTGTCGGTTACGCTCAACACGCCCTACTGTTGGACCACAGTACGCACTTCACTTATTTAAATTATGATGGATCACTGATTTCAGTCTACTAGAGAAACGCCGCTCTAATCAAGCGTTCAGATTTCTCCCGCTGCTGAGGCGCGATCTAGATGGACGTTTTGAGAAATTAACTCAATTATGCAGCAGCGGAGAAATCTGAACGCTTGATTAGAGCGGCGTTTCTCTAGTAGACTGAAATCATCGATCTATCATAATTTAAATAAGCGAGTGCGTACTGTGGTCCAACAGTGGGGCATGTTGAGCGTAAATCGACTAGATCCGTGGTGCAAATCCCCGGCGGTACCTACATTTTTCGCTTATTTAAATTAATAAATGCTTGGTTCTATATTTTCCTCATAATTACCTCATGGACCAACACACCCTATATATAATTCTTTAAAACTAAATAAAATGTTAATTATGCTCTGAATTATTTCAGATATCCAAAGGAGGTGCAGGGGGAGGGGGGGCGGGGTTAATACAGATTAATTATTCTAGATAATTATTAGAAAAAAGTTTATAGAAGTAAAAAGACAAAGACGGAAAGTGATGGATTCTTTAAAATGGCCACTTAAAGAAATTAAAAACTTTTTAAGAGAGAGAGAGAGAGAAGAAGGGAAAAGAATTACTCCCTCCCCCTTCGTCCTGATTCTGACTGATAAAGATCTCTCTCGTTTCTTCTTCCTTGTTTTCAAAAAAAAGACAATCTTTCTATAAATACATTTTTTCCGGCCCGTGAGATTCATCATCTTTATATATATAATTCTTCTGTACGTGTGTATGTGACTGAACTCCTCCTAAACGACTGACGAGATTTTGATGAAATTTTCTGTGTATGTTTGTGAGTATCCCGGACAGGTTTTGTTTCACAAATAACAATAAGTTAATGAGTAATTAACCGTTAAAATAAGAAAAAAATAAAAATTAGGAGAAATTGTTGCCATGGTAACAAAATATAAATATTTACCCATGTTTACGATTTTTTATTTATTTACATTTTGAATTCTAAAATATCGACGTGTCTGTGTATCGGGAGAGTCCCGGAAAGGATATTATTCACAAAAAATCTTAAGTTCATGAATAATTAACCGTTAAAAATAAACTCTATATATAAAAATGAAAAGGGAAAAATGTTTGTATGTACCGGTATGTATAGGCCTATAAGCCGAAGGCGAGCAGAGGGGGTCCAGGGGGCGCAGCCCCCCCACTAGACGAAAGCCCCGCCGAGGCCCGCTTTGCGTCTAGTACTTTTATAAAATATCTTTATTTTATAATGGCCTAAGTAGTGAGACACCAAAAAAATGCATTATTTATACACTTCTTTTCCTTTCGAATAAAACAAAAAGATAATTCAAGCAACAAAAAAAGCAAACGTATAGGGTCGTGGGACCCCTGGCAGGAACGAAGTTCTTCACGTCTTTTCTTCAACTCACAAAGGGGAGTGCATAGCCTTGATAACACCGATTTGAACGAAAATTTTTTTATGTGTAGTACTTGATGAAAAACCAATTCTGTTAAAGCGAGAGAACGCGCTTCTCAACAGTTCGTCTAAAAAAAATGTTAAAGATTTTGCCTGAATGCCTTAAGCCGTTACTAACAATAATATTCACAAAGGTCGCGATGGCTAGATCGGTAGGGCGCATTCTTTGTAAACAAAAATCCCGAGTTCGAATCTCGCCTTGTGCAACTGTTTTTTTTTTTTTTTTTTTTTTTTTTTTTTTTTTTTTTTTTTTTTTTGTTTCAGAATATTTTTTGATATTAATAAATAAATAAAGTTTTTTTTTTTTAAATTATTGGCATTTAATTTTGAACATGTTCCATATATTTAAAGAAAATTCGAATGCTTTCTGTAAAAAATATAATATAAGGAAATATTTAACATTATACTAGAAACATATTACTATTAATTGGACACATAAATAAATTTATAATAATATTTATGTTTTAAACAGTTGGGCCTTTCATTTCCGAACTTTGAACATGTTGCGACAATATTTTTTTGTCTCCAATTAATAGTAATATATTTCTAGTATAATGTTAAATATCTCCTTATATTATATTTTTGACAGAAAAATATTGTCGCAACATGTTCAAAGTTCGGAAAATGAACGGCCCAACTGTTTAAAACATAAAATATTATTATAAATTTATTTATGTGTCCAATTAATAGTAATATGTTTCTAGTATAATGTTAAATATTTCCTTATATTATATTTTTTACAGAAAGCATTCGAATTTTCTTTAAATATATGGAACATGTTGAAAATTAAATGCCAATAATTAAAAAAAAAACTTTTTATTTATTTATTAATATTAAAAAATATTCTGAAAAAAAAAAAAAAAAATAGTTGCACAAGGAGAGATTCGAACTCGGGATTTTTGTTTACAAAGAATTCGCCCTACCGATCTAGCTATCGCGACCTTTGTGAATGTTATTGTTAGTAACGGCTTAAGAAGGGCATTCAGGCAAAATCTTTAACATTTTTTAGACGAACCGTTGAGAAGCGCGTTCTCCGCTTTAACAAAATTCGTTTTTCATCAAGTACTACACATAAAAAAAATTTCGTTCAAATCGGTGTTATCAAGGCTATGCACTCCCCTTGTCAGAATATAATTTAATATGAATATTATTTAAATAGACGGAAAGCCAGGGAGCTGCGCTCGTTGGAATCTTTTGCTCGCCTTCGGCCTACGGTAGATAGAAGAAAATAAAGAGAAAGGCGAAGGTGGGAGTGGCCTCGCCAAGGCTGGCTAATCTCGCCTTCCTCCGCCGTCGCTCGGGCGTTGAGAACGCATTTTTGTTACGTTACATTTTCTCCCATTTCACTCTGCTAAAGAGTTAAAGAACTTCGTTCCAAAAATGTGGATTAAATGGAATTTCAAAAAATCTGGTGTGACTGGTCGCACCAAATTTTTTGTGTCGAGATATATTTAGTTCCGCCGATATATTATAATTAAAGAGAATATTTATATTTTGTTACCATGGCAACCATGTACAAGAGTAAAGTGTGCTTCAAAAGTATTTCAAGAGCAAAATGAGAATATACATTTTAACGAACATCTAAAAAAAGAATTGATTTATGAATTTTAAACAAAATTGAATCGTTTATTTCAGAAAGCACCTAAGTGCTCTTTTTTCAACTTTCGGAAAACTAAAGAAACTGTTTTGCAGCTTAAGTAAAGGTCTAGTCTACTTCAAATATATTTTAGCCCAAATCAAAAACATGCTATTGGGATAATCTAAAAGATGTATTTACCTTTAAATTGTACAGTAGCACCAAAAACACATGGTTTGAAATTTTGTCGCTTAGGTGGTTTCTGAAATAAACGATTCAATTGTTGGAGCGAATTTTGAGAAAATCAGAAAAAAACTGAAAAAATATATCAGTAAAGTACTAGTACTCTTTGGCTGAATTTGATAAAAAAAACTTCGTTGTCAAGTCCCAGGGGGTGCCCCTAACTTAAAATATAAAATTTCAGCCTCCAAGCTCAATTCCTTCATGCTTAAAATTGAACACACACCACACACACAGAGAGACAGACCATGTCGCGAAAACCACTTTTTGGACTCAGGGGACCTCCTCTTCTCATAGCCCGCCTAACCTCACCTTTACCTAAAACAAAAAAAAAATATTAGTTTCCATATTATGATTTCATCACTTAATGAAAATATAATTAATTTACTCAAATAATAAAATTATCAAGATAGGTGAAAAGAAGAAGAAAATCCGCAGCCAGTAATATTTCATTATTTTTATTCCATCATGGTGACGTTTCGATCCCGGTTGGGATCATCCTCAGAACAGATGGATGTCATATATGTGTATATATGCATATATGGACCCTGTTACTCAATTGAGTGTCAAGCGCCAGAAACCGAGATTAGAGAAAATTAACAGGTTTTTCTGATTTAAATTGTTTGATTAGATTATATATCACTTTTTTTTGTCAATTGTGCAAGTAAATACTGTAATTATGGGAGATATTCATAAATTATTTCTAAAAATACGACTAATTTAGAGAATAAACAATAAAATATAAAAAATTATTATTGCAAAATTCTTTAAGTCCAATTATATTTGCAAAAATGCTTCAAAGTCTCTTGACACATGATTGCAAATTCATCTATGCACTATTTATATTAATAAAATAATTTTAGGTTTATAATTCAAAAATTAAAACGGAGTTATTATAAGTTCTTTTATGGTTATATTTAATACTAGTAGCATAGAAACTTTTTTATCAAAATTACATTAATAAATTTTAAATAGTATTAATATTTTAAAATTAAATACAAAGTGATAACAAAATTTTCTCATCAATTAATTCCTGAATGGAAGTGAACATGGACACCGTAAATGGTTATGAAATACTTGTATTAAATTTCAACAACTTAATATTATTTAGTGCATGGGCGTACCTATCGAAATGGCACTGGGGCAGCTTCCTCTAGAAGCAATAAAAAAAAAATTAAATGTTTATAAAGTGATGAAACGAAACAAAATTGGTGGATGGCGACGGGGAATGATTCTTTTTGTTAGGACTCGAGGGTTTTTAGGCCTTTAATTCGAAGGCTTTACATTTCTATATAAAAATAGCTATGTCACAATTTGGACGACCATGATCTGACTATGCCCCCCCCCCCAGATTTGATCCTGGGTACGCCCATGTAATAGTGTATATAAATTTGAAATAAATTAAATACTACTAAACAATAGTTATGCTGGTGTTTGTCATTGAAAATACTTAAACGCAGCAATTAATATCTCAAACGTATAGTTGTTTACAATGTCTTGCACTTGACGCATAAATGCAAAATGAAAATTCTGCATTGAAATATTGTAAAAATAATTTTAAGCCTTTACATTAAATATAAATTTTTTTAGGACATATTTCATAAAGAAATTATAGCATTTGAAACAATATTCCGCGCTTAACTCAATTTTGAATTTTTTTGGCGTTGACACATTAAAGCATAACAGGGTCCATATATGACATCCTTCTGTTTTAAGGATGATCCCAACCGGGATCGAAATATAACTGGCTGCGGATTTTCTTCTTCTTCTTTTCACCTATTTTATAGGGAAAGTAAAAAATAACACGGAATTATTAATTAATATTCTTTTCATGTTATTTACCAGCCTCGATAAGAATCAATTTTTTCTTTCTCTGTAAGAGCAAAAGAGATTGTCAATGAATAAAAAGAGAGAGAGAGAGAGTGAAGACACATGTCGAAATGGAGGCCGTTAAAATGAAAGAGAGAGAGAGAGAGAGAGAGAGACAAAAAAAGGACAAGGGATAGGATTAGTAGTAGACGAAAGGGAAGAGTTCCCGAAGGCACTCGCTGTCCAAACATATGTACCGTCGACGGGATAGAGGATGGGATAATCGCATTGCATTGCCACACGAACAACTCGAGTGGACAAATTAAATCCAACGAAATTCACACCTCGCAAATTCAACCCAAGAGAGAGAGAGGAAACTTTTCGGGACATACCCCCCCCCCCCCACACACACACATGCGTGTCGTCGTCCCTCTCTCTCTCTCTGTATTTTTTTATTCAATTAAACTACATTTGAATAAACTTTCCCTTTCATTATGTCCAAATTAGTTCTCGTATGCAAATCTATTTACATTTAGACTAGCAATTTCTCTCTCTTTCTCTCTTTATATATTTTATTAAATGACATTTCAATTTGTATTTTGATGAAGGTATTTCTAAGATTATCACAAAATAATTGTGTGAGATTGTTCATTTATTAAAGGGCCCTCATACTTGTGAAAAATATTGAATGGTCGTGGACCTCTGACACTACACAAAACAATCTGGTGTGACAAGCACAGAACACAACTTTCTCTTACCTACCAGTCATTTTTTGTGTCGAGATATATTTAGTTTCCGCCAATATACAGGGTGTCTATAAAAGAACTCTGGGGTTTTAAAAATGCATATTTTTTAAACTATAAAAAATAACAAAATTTAGTTGAAACAAGTAGCTCAAAAAATTTTACACCTACTAATTGGGAATGTTTTTATCAACAGTTGGCAGCGCTGCAAAGCGTAATTCGTAAAGTTCGCCATCTCAGGGAACGGTTAGTCAATTGCGTGGCGTCCGTCACCCCAGACCAAGGGCGGATACAAGGGGGGTAAAAGAGTAATTACCCCCACCTTCCGGGATTTAAAAAAAAAAATACTTTTATTCGCAAAAAAATTTATTTTTAATGTAAAATTTTAAATATTAAACAAAAAATTAGATTTGTATTTATATTCTGGCAAACAAGTACAGAATTCGCCTTTAAATTACCGAAATTAAGAAAAAATTGTGTGCTGTGCGACCAGTCACACCAGATTACTCCCCCCTCCCTCCGAGAAACATCTTTGGATCCGCCCTTGGTAAGAGAAGGTAAATAAAAATAAAAAAATTAATAACAAAACATGGGAATGCCTGGGAGTTAGGCAACCAGTAGCATAAACGAATAAAGGAATAGAGGAGAAAAAAGAAACTTCCCCCCCCCTTCCCTTTCACTCCTGCTTATGCCCACGCAGCGGCATTTCTTATATATGTTAATATATATGTAGGGGAAAGTATTATGATCGTAAAAAATCTAAACCCCCAATTTTTTGATATATCTTTACATTTCAGGTCATAACGACCCCAGAAATGCAAAAAAATGTAAGATGTGCCTTTTTGTTTATATCTCTGGAACTATTCATCCAATTAGAATGAGGTTTAGTAAATTTGTAGTCCTAAGTGGGCCTAAAACGGTAATTAATTTAGAAGTGAATCGGACCGCAGGGAGCGGTAAATTATCACGGTTTTCTCAGCTTTCTTTGAATCAAATATTTTCAAACTCAGCCATAATAATTAAGAGGATTGTCTCTAGATCTGGAGCAAATTTCATGACAATCCGCTTAGTGGGTCAGAAATTATTCGTAAAAAATGAAAAAAAAAGAAAATATGTGTGGTTTTATGAAACCACGATGCAAGTGAAACTTTTTTCGGATCGTAGGCGTTTAAATGAAAATTTTCAAAAAATTATTCAATTAAGGGTATTAAAATCGTTTTTTTTTTAATCT